>CM031622.1:11522537-11580871 GCA_018398815.1 Conus ventricosus
TAGAGTGGTCTTCCAGTCCTCCAGGAGTTGCAGAACATGAGTGGTGTCCTTCAGGTAAGAGGGTAGGCTGTGCACGACAGGCTGAAGCCAGTGGTCCACCAGTTTGGAGAGACGTTCTGTGGGGCCGTTGACGCCGGAAACTATAGGTCGGCCTGGCGGGTTTTGTTTGTCCTTATGGATCTTGGGTAGATGATAAAACGAATGTGTTCTCACGCTGTCTTTGTCTATTAGTCCCCATTCATAAGTCTTGAGGTCAATGGCGTTTTCTTCATGAAGCTGGTTCATGAGTAGATTTGATTTGTTTGCTATGTCAGCAGTGGGATCTGCGTTGAGGCGCTGGTAGTGACCAGTGCTGTTCAGTTGTTTGAAAGCTTCTTGATGATACTGGTCGAAGTCCTGCACCACCACAGCGCCGCCCTTGTCTGCTGGGGAAATGCGTAGGGTTCGGTTCTGAACCAGCTGTCTCAACTGGTGAAGGGCGGTTCTGCTGGCCTTGCTCAGGTTGTGGTGCTGGGGACCCTCTGCGACATGGGAAGCCACCTTAGTCACCATGGCAGAACTGCATGCCTCCAGAGCCTCGTCTCTTCCATTGGGGGTTGCCAAAAGCTCGTTTTTATAAAAAGCAAGTTTTGCTTCAGTTCTGTTTTTTCCTGGTGTTCGTCTTTTAGCTGTGGTTGGTTTCCTTACTTGCTGAATAGTTTGCAAAGTGAGGCAACTGCAGGCAGAAATATATTATAAAAAAAAAGCTTAGAAATTTTAAGTAATAAATCTGCCAGACATGAACAAACGAATCACAAGACAAAACACTATGCGTTTCAACCTCTCAGGTCTTCTTCAGTCAAGAGAAGTCAACACTCAGGACAACGAGTATGAAGAACAAGCGGTCACTCATCTTGTCAGATTCGGCGCAAAATGGATCTCGGTGTTGTTCATCTGGCCTGAAGAAGAGCTAAGAGGTCGAAACGCGTCGTGTTTTGTCTTGCGATTCGTTTGTTCATGTTTGGCGGATTTATTACATGAACTGGTTAAGTCATAAATACACTTTTGTTCATGGTGTTCAACCCTGACGTTGACCCTTGCCTTGGGTTAGGCTATGATTGAGTGTAAACCAGCGTGACCAAAGCCGGATGACCTGTGTCCAGTTTGACTACATCCTGTGGACTGGGGACCTGCCGGCCCACAACATCTGGAACCAGCCGCGAGCGGCGCAGGTGGGGATTCTGTACAACCTGACCCAGCTGATGGAGAAGTATTTCCCCAGCAAGCCTGTGCTGCCTGCCCTGGGCAACCATGAGTCTTCCCCCGTGGACAGGTGATGAGGGTCGCTGACCTCCTGTTGACCTGCTTGTTAGGGTCTTCATTGGGAGTAAGTGGGAAGGTCTACATCAGGAGTAATTGGGAAAGTTTTGATTGGGTGGAACTGGGAAGGTTTTAATTGGGAGTAATTGGGAGGGGCTTATAGGGAGTACATTAGGAGGGGCTTTATAGGGAGTACATTGGGAGGGGCTTTATAGAGAGTACATTGGGAGGGGTTTATAGGGAGTAATTGGGAGGGGGTTTATAGGGAGTATTTGGGAGGGGGTTTATAGGGAGTACATTGGGAGGGGGTTTATAGGGAGTAATTGGGAGGGCTTTATAGGGAGTAATTGGGAGGGGGTTTATAGGGAGTACATTGGGAGGGGGTTTATAGGGAGTACATTGGGAGGGCTTTATAGGGAGTACATTGGGAGGGGGTTTATAGGGAGTACATTAGGAGGGGCTTTATAGGGAGTACATTGGGAGGGGCTTTATAGGGAGTACATTGGGAGGGGCATTATAGGGAGTACATTGGGAGGGGCTTTATAGAGAGTACATTGGGAGGGGTTTATAGGGAGTAATTGGGAGGGGGTTTATAGGGAGTAATTGGGAGGGGGTTTATAGGGAGTAATTGAGAGGGGCTTTATAGGGAGTACATTGGGAGGGGTTTTATAGAGAGTACATTGGGAGGGGTTTATAGTGAGTACATTGGGAGGGATTTATAGGGAGTACATTGGGAGGGGCTTTATAGGGAGTACATTGGGAGGGGCTTTATAGGGAGTACATTGGGAGGGGGTTTATATGGAGTACATTGGGAGGGGGTTTATAGGGAGTACATGGGAGGGGCTTTATAGGTAGTACATTGGGAGGGGTTTATAGGGAGTACATTGGGAGGGGTTTATAGGGAGTACATTGGGAGGGGTTTATAGGGAGTAATTGGGAGGGGTTTATAGGAAGTACATTGGGAGGGGGTTTATAGGGAGTACATTGGGAGGGGGTTTATAGGAAGTACGTCGGGAGGGGTTTTTAGGGAGTAGATCGGGAGGGGCTTTATAGGGAATGCATTGGGAGGGGCTTTATAGGGAGTACATCGGGAGGGGTTTTTTAGGGAGTAGATCAGGAGGGGGTTTATAGGGAGTACATTGGGAGGGGGTTTATAGGGAGTACATTGGGAGGGGCTTTATAGGGAGTACATTGAGAGGGGCTTTATAGGGAGTACATTGAGAGGGGCTTTATAGGGAGTACATCGGGAGGGGCTTTATAGGGAGTACATTGGGAGGGGTTTATAGGGAGTACATCGTGAGGGGCTTTATAGGGAGTACATTGAGAGGGGGTTTATAGGGAGTACATTGGAGGGGTTTATAGGGAGTACATTGGGATGGGCTTTATAGGGAGTACATTGGGAGGGGCTTTATAGGGAGTACATTGGGAGGGGCTTTATAGAGAGTACATTGGGAGGGGGTTTATAGAGAGTACATTGGGAGGGGCTTTATAGGGGGTAAATTGGGAAGGGCTTTTTAGGGAGTACATTAGGAGAGTCTCTACTGGGAGAAAATTGGGAAGGTCTTGTAAAAGAATCAGTTGGGAAGGTTATTATTCAGAGCAATTGAAAGGGGGTGGTTGGTAATACTTGAGAGGGGTTTTGTGTGGATTACCTGAGGGGCTTCAGTGGGAGCTATTGAGGGGTTCTTTATTGGGAGTAATTGCATGGGCTTTTTTAAAGGAGAACTTGAGAGAGGCTTTACTGGAAATTCTTGAGAACGATCTTTATTGGAAAAACTTCCACATATCTGATTGGGAGTAACTGGAAGAGTCTGTATGAAGAGTAGTTGAGAAAGCGTTTGTTGAGAGCAAAACTGGGAAAGTCTTTATCGGGAGAAATTTGGGAAGGTGATGTTTAAAAGAGCACATAAGAGGGTTTTTTTTTATTCGAGAGACCTGATTTACTGAGTGTTGTCTGTGCCTTCCTTAGTTTCCCGCCCCGTGACATCACTGGCAATCAGTCCATCAGCTGGCTATACAACGCTCTGGCCGACAGCTGGAAGCACTGGTTGCCTCTCTCTGCTCTGCAAACTGTTAGAAAGTGAGAAGCTGGGGTGGTGTGTGTATGTGTGTGTGTGGTGTGTTTGTGTATGTGTGTGTGTGTGTGGTGTGTATGTGTGTGTGTGGTGTGTGTGTGTGGTGTGTTTGTGTGTGTGTGTGTGTGTGTGGTGTGTGTGTGTGTTTGTGTGTGTGTATGTGTGTTTGTGTGTGTGTGTTTGTGTGTTTGTGTGTGTGTGTGTTTGTGTGGTGTGTGTGTGTGTGTGTGTGTGTGTGTGTGTGTGTGTGTGTGTGTGGTGTGTGTGTTTGTGTGTGTGTGTGTGGTGTATGTGTGTGGTGTATGTGTGTGGTGTATGTGTGTGTGTGTGTGTGTGGTGTGTGTGTGTGTGGTGTGTTTGTGTGTGTGTGTATTTGTGTGTGTGTGTGTGTGTGTGCGTGTGTGTGTGCATGTGTCGTGTGGTGTGTGTGTGGTGTGTGTGTGTGTGGGGGGGGGGGGGGGGGGGGGGGGGGGGGTTGAGAAAGAGAGAGAGAGAGTGTATGTGAGAGAGAGACAGAGAGAGAGAGAATGTGTTGTGTTTGTGATTTTTATACCTGTATGTACATGCATTTGTGAAAGCATGCTCATGCGTACAATGTGTAATTTGCGTGCTGTGTTGCATTCTGGTAATCTGTAAGATGAGATTGTCCTTTACTTCCTGCAAAAGATTTACAATCACTTGCATTTCGTTAAGTCAAAAGTTGGAGGTTCATGGCATAGCACAGCTGATCAACAAACAGTGAATTTTGTGAAATGGTTTGGGAATCATGGTATAATAGAACCAATCAAAAAGGGTTGAAAGTTCAATAAAGTTCAGACAGGGTGACATTGACGAACAAAGTTGTTGGAAAGTTTGAGAACCTTGACACAGTGCGACCAATCAAACTGCTTGAAACATTCTAGAAAAAGCGCCCGTCTTGCACCAAATTTGACAAAGATAAGAAATTGCTCGTTCATTTCCATTGTCCTGAAGATTGTTTATCTTGTCTGAAGAAGACCTAAGAGGTCGAAACGCGTTGTGATTTGTTTTTCCATGTTGTTCGACGGAGTCATTTAAATAGTTTTAAAAGTTTATTCTAGAAACAATTTCTGGAATTTTTTGAAAACCTCTTACACTTTTCAGGTGATTTTAAGACCCTAGAGAACCTTACCGGCCTTTACATTGCTTAAATGTCGTTTGGTAAATGAACATCATATGAAAGACATCACATTGTAAGCAAAATCAAATATATAATTCAGAACCAACAAAGAATTAAGCAACCAGCAAACAAAATGCTTAGGAAACTGGATCTGTTTGTAACACCACCTCAAATTCAATTGCTGTTACGGATGTAAGTCTTCTGATAGTTTTGATCAAATTGTTGTCCTTGAAGTTTTTGAAAAATGTAAATGTTTTGTTATACTCTTTCTCAGGATGACAACAGTAAAACTGTTTTAAATACATCTTCAGAACCATAAATGCTTGTATGTTTGTTTTTTTATTTAAAAAAAAGAAAAGAAGAGAGAGAAAAATGTATAAAGTATGGTGTTTTCAGGGGAGGTTACTACACAGTCAGCCCATTCCCAGGATTCCGTGTGATCTCGATCAATTCCAACGCCTGCAACAACATGAACTGGTGAGTACCAGTGTGTGATGTAACGCCATTATTATCCCTCTTCAGTATGCAATTACCTGAGCTTAGTTATGCCATTAACCTAAGGCAAGAGAAGTAACTCTGTAATTTGAACATGGTTACCCAATTTAAAAATTAATTTAAAAGCGAGGAAAGGAAATAATGAAATGAAAATAATTTGTAGAATTCCTACGAATATATATGTTGCTATATCGTAAGTTTGAAGAATGTCACGTGAGCCATTTACTCGGTGAAAAAAAAATCTTCTTCTTCAGAACTTTCTTCTGAATCGTTATTTATCATATCTGGTACCTCATCCCAGTCGAAGTCTAGGTCACTGTAAGCTTCATTACCCAGCACTTTCACCAAGTCATATGCCGTAAATCCTACAAATCACAGTATCTTCATCACTAAATCTCATTTTAAAACGGCAGAAAATCAAGGTTAGCCATTGTGAAAAACAACATTTCAACCACAAAACTTTAAAAATTCATAACTCGAGAACTACGGCACGTATCGACTCGCGTTTTTTTTTTTTTGCAAACGGAAGTGAATCGCTACAGGAAGAAGGAAGTCACATTCTCGCGAGACTTCCTTTTCTACGAGAAACATGGCAGCGCCCATTGTTGCCACGTGCTTTACCGGGCGCTGGCAGGCGCTCAGTCTTTTGGCAGTGTGATGTCTCTAGCGGGCGCACGCTTGTCAAGAGAGTTAATGCAGGTGAACTATCAAAGTTTGGTATGACTTTAAACCCTTGTGCAGTGAAGTCCCCTGTTAAACCAGCTGCAATGGGTGCAGTGGTTAGTGTTATGGGTGCAGTGGTTAGTGAGTGTTATGGGTGAAGTGGTTAGTGCGTGTTATGGGTGCAATGGTTAGTGAGTGTTATGGGTGCAGTGGTTAGTGAGTGTTATGGGTGCAGTGGTTAGTGAGTGTTATGGGTGTAGTGGTTAGTGAGTGTTATGGGTGCAATGGTTAGTGAGTGTTATGGGTGCAGTGGTTAGTGAGTGTTATGGGTGCAGTGGTTAGTGAGTGTTATGGGTGCAGTGGTTAGTGAGTGTTATGGGTGCAATGGTTAGTGAGTGTTATGGGTGCAGTGGTTAGTGAGTGTTATGGGTGCAGTGGTTAGTGTGTGTTATGGGTGCAGTGGTTAGTGAGTGTTATGGGTGCAGTGGTTAGTGTGTGTTATGGGTGCAGTGGTTAGTGAGTGTTATGGGTGCAGTGGTTAGTGAGTGTTATGGGTGCAGTGGTTAGTGAGTGTTATGGGTGCAGTGGTTAGTGAGTGTTATGGGTGCAGTGGTTAGTGAGTGTTATGGGTGCAGTGGTTAGTGAGTGTTATGGGTGCAGTGGTTAGTGAGTGTTATGGGTGCAGTGGTTGGTGAGTGTTATGGGTGCAGTGGTTGGTGAGTGTTATGGGTGCAGTGGTTGGTGAGTGTTATGGGTGCAGTGGTTAGTGAGTGTTATGGGTGCAGTGGTTAATCAGTGTTATGGGTGCAGTGGTTAATCAGTGTTATGGGTGCAATGGTTAGTGAGAGTTATGGGTGCAGTGGTTAGTGAGTGTTATGGGTGCAGTGGTTAGTGAGTGTTATGGGTGCAGTGGTTAGTGAGTGTTATGGGTGCAGTGGTTAGTGAGTGTTATGGACTAGGTGGTCCTGGGTTTGAGTCACGCCAGAGGCAGTTGTTTGTGGGACTGTTCAGTCCCAGCCAGCTCGTACCCAGAGTGGATTGGGGTCGCTGTAGGCTCCAGTGGGAAGACTGGAACCACAGTGGAGTTTGTCTGGGCAGCTGGACTGCAGTAACAACACTTACTGAAGGGGAACTCTGGCATGTTCCCCCGTGCAGGCAAGTTGGTCAGTAGTATGGTGCAGTGTTGTGAATTCATTAAGGGCAATCACTCTGGCATCAGCCTATCTGGGAATCGCAACAAAGTTAATTATCTTCTCCCCCAATTTTGTTTTTTTAGGGAGATCCTGATGATATGCAGACCTGTTTACTTCCCGTTTTCGCCGGGAGATTCTCCCGTTTTCGTAGGTCACATCCCGGTCTCCTGGTCATAGCATCGATCTCCCGATGTCCGATTTGGTTTTCTCCCGGTTTGCGCCGTCTACGCACTCGGCAGTTTGAAACAAGGCACTTTCGAAAGAAACCCCGAGGTCCGCTCGCGCTACGGCACTAGGCTTAGGCCTAAGCGACGCATAGATAGGTTAGCATCACGCGGTTGCACACATGCTGCCTAGCGTACAGTACAAAGATGCTTGTCACTCTTTAGTGCGAAAGGCGCGAAAAGTATCTGCATTCAAGATGGCGGCGAAAGAAGCGAAGCTCCATGAAACGGACAGTGAAGATGACACTACTAGGCGTGAAGATAGCCATGGAAGTGGAAAATCATCGGCGAAAAAGAAGAAATATTTACAACGATTCAAACCATCATACTCGAAAGATTTTCCGGGATTAGTGGCATCACCCAAAGGCGAAGATTTTGCGTTTTGCCGAAAGTGCAATGTTCACTTCGGAATTGGGCACGGCGGACAGCACGACATAAAACGCCACATCCAGACTGAGAACCACAAGTCGAACGCCTCAAGCAGCGATGGTGGACGGATAACTCAGTTTTTTATGGCCGCTTCACCTGCGGAAGAGGAAAAAAAAACATGCTGGAACTCCAGATCACTCGTTCCGAGGCAACGTTGTGTGGCGTGATCGCTGAATGCAACTTGCCGTTGGCGTCAGCTGACAAGCTTGTGCGAGCGATCAAGTGGATCTGTCCGGGATTCCACCGTGGAGAGTCTGCTGATCCTCAAGTCCACCCCCAATGACTTGGTGGAGGATGTTCAGAGTTTCTCAGAAACCTCTCTGAAGAAGCTAAAGTCTGCTTATGCCAGCAGCCTGAAGCAGTGAGATCCTTTCAGTCATGTCTGTCCCCCATCTCCACCACCTCCCTCCCACCTACCCCTTCTTCAGAGTGAGATAATAGTAAATTCCCAAGTTCTGTATTTTCTTCCTATCCCCACCCCCTACTTCAAAGTGAGATGACATTAATAATAATAATAATAATGGGGATTTATATAGCGCCTTCCACGGCACAAGGCGCTTTACAAAGGCAGAAAAAATGCAATTGCTAAATGTAAAGAAAATGCATTGAAAAAAAACGGCTCAGAAATGAAAAACAAAGGCTCTCTCTCATTCTCTCCCACGCGCACACACACTCTCACGCACAGACACAACAAACCACAACAGCCGCAACAAGCACAAACTACTAAGCAATCCACAAAATAACAAAAGTCAATCAACTATCTGGTAATGACTGTCTTCTTAGTATTGTTTGAAAAGGTAGGTTTTCAGGGAGGTTTTGAAGGAAGAAAAGGTTTGAGAATGTCTTAAGTCATAGGGGAGTTTATTCCAGAGTTTGGGAGCTGCGTATGAGAAAGCTCGTTCGCCATGCTGTTTACGATGGGGGCGGTAACTGGGAAAGCGGAAGGTCCTAGTGTCGGTGGAGGAGCGGAGCGTACGTGATGGGACATATACTTGAAGGAGATCGGATAGATAGGCAGGGGCATCGCCAGTGAAAATCTTGAAGCAGAGACAACAACATTTGTATTTAATTCTTTCTTCAACGGGGAGCCAGTGCAACTTTTTCAGGAGAGGGCTGCAGGGTTGGGTCCTAGGAGATTTGCAAATGAGACGGGCTGCAGAGTTCTGTACACATTGGAGGGGTTTGGATGACAGTTGAGGGACAGCCAAGGAGAACACAGTTGCAGTAATCTAGCCTTGAAAGGATGTATGATGAAACGAGAGTTTTTGTGGCGTCTTCAGTGAGATAGGGTCGAATAGCAGCAATTCGTTTAAGTTCCATGTAGGCTAACTGACAAATTTTCATTCAAGGACTGTGGTTTTTCCTCCTACCCCACACCCCCCTACTTCAAAGTGAGATGGCATTCAAGCACTGTGGTTTTTCCTCCTACCCCCACCCCCCTACTATCAAAGTGAGATGGCATTCAAGCACTGGTTTTTCCTCCTATCCCCACCTCCTACACCAATGACCTAAGTTCTGCAAGTATGAGAGTATGGGCTATTTCAGCGCTTCTTTGGTGAGTTTTGTTGTTTTTCTTTCTTTGTTTGCTTTAATAACATTTTAGCTTACTTTTTAAAGCTGTCATATATACTCTCAATTAAATACTGCTATGAGTTGATATTGTACTCTTTGCCTAAGAAGAAATGCCGCGAAGAAAAAACGCCGCGAAAAATCTACTGACTTGACATGCAAATCTACTGACTTAGGAGGTCCAATCTACTGAGTAAGTGAATAGGGGGGTAAACAGGTCTGGATATGGTGTTTTAAGCAAAGTAGGAATAAGCAGTTGTCAGGACAGGTAAGAATGAGACAAAAGTGTTAATCTTGGACATCCAGGGGTTTTGCTGGTTCAAATCTCCGCCAAGCCGTTTCGGTACAGGGCGATTTTTTTTTTTTTTTTTTCCCCCCTCGGAGTTAACATTGGTTCTGACTCCATTTCCCCAACAGTCTTTTGAATGAGACTGTAAACAGAGGTTCAGAGGTTCCATGCGTGAATGCATGCATAATATCTTGCGCACACGTAAAATCCCATCACCAACTTTCGGAAGAGGAGACCAGTTTGGCCGTTGGTATGGATGATATGAATATACACAGCATGCACCCTGCGTGAGAAATGGAAAGAATGAAGGAAGTAAGGAAATTGAGTCCCACGATATTGATTGGATGACTCGGGGGGGGGGGGGGGGGGGAATGACTGAATGAAGCGCTGGCAGGCAGCTCTTCAGCCGGCTGCGTACACTGAGCATGTGGATTGTCAGCACCTAGAACCTTTGGCAAGGCGATTTATAAAAAACTATGTTAGTAGTAGTTGTGGTGGTAGTAGTATCATTATTATTGTTATTATTGTAGTGAGGATGAAAGGGGTGATGGTTTCAGGTGGCTGTACCTGAACACCACAGATCCGGATGGTCAGCTGGCCTGGTTGGTCAGCACGCTGCAGGCAGCAGAGGACAGCAAGGAGAAGGTCTGTCACACCGTCCCTCTTCACTTCTCCCATCCCCACCACCCATCCACCCCACCTCTCCCTCCCACCCACCCTCTCCTCAACACAGAACACACTTCTTCCATCTCCCCCACCCATCCACCCCACCTCCCCCTCCCACCCACCTCTTCTCAACACTGCACACACTTCTCCATCTCCACCACCCATCCACCCCACCTCCCCCTCCTCAACACAGCACACTCTTCTTCCATCTCCCCCACCCATCCACTCCACCTCCCCCTCCTCAACACAGCACACTCTTCTTCCATCTCCCCCACCCATCCACTCCACCCCCCCCTCCTCAACACAGCACCACTTCTCCCATCTCTACCACCCATCCACTCCACCTCCCCCTCCCACCCACCCTCTCCTCAACACACACACCTGGGTTTCTACTGTTTCGCAAAAAATGGGGAGTTTGTATTATACTCCCTGTTTGGCTAGTATACTTACCATGTCAGACCATAGCATTCCACGGCAGTTAGTCAGCTCTGCCAGGCCGAAGTTTTTGTGTGGCTAATGCAGTAATAAGATAGTCATGTGACGCCCACCTACTTCCGCCGTAGGAAGCCGGTGGGAAGAGAAAAAAAAAAATGGCATTAGAGTCTTCGGAGCACTGGTCATTTTTTTGTCATGCCAGAAGACGACCTTGACCTCACAAAATCTTATGAAAAATTTCTTTGCAAAGAGCAGTCATGGTTTTTTTCTGCCCATTTGAAAGCAAGACAGTGTCGCACATTGACTGTGTGTTTCAGCATTAAGCGGTAAAAGTTAAGTGTATTGACACCAACTGTTTAAACAAATAATCCTGGTTGTACTGGGACTGAAAAGTAGAAGATGATACATCATACAGCACTCAGATTCCTCTCAAACTGAGTTATGTTAATGAGTTATCACGAAAGCAAGTTCAACCTTCTTTTTTTTTATCTAAGAGACCAAGGGGGATAGAGAATCATCTGCGTTTTCCATGGACTTTGAACGACTTTTGCTATTCCTTGGTGGGAGCTCTGATGCACATGCATAAACACATGGACACAAAGAAAGGTCACAGTTTGCTAACAAGGAACAGGGCAACTGCTGCAAACTTGATGTGGGTGCTCAGGCTGGAATATAAAAAGCACCTGGGCCCCTCAGACAGTATCTTGTGTCCATGTCCCCGATGACCGGGTGATGTGAGCTGATGACTGAAGGTGGTGAACGTACGTTCCCACACACAGTTCTAGGTGGTACGAGCTGAGACGGCAGCGAGGTTAACTGTCGATATTTGACCATTGGATTTTGATTGTTGGCTGTTTGCCTTGTGGATTTTGATTGTTGGCTATTTGCTTTTTGGATTTTGGTTGTTGGCTATTTGCTTTTTGGATTTTGGTTGTTGGCTATTTGCCTTTTGGATTTTGGTTGCTGGCTATTTGCCTTTTGGATTTTGGTTGTTGGCTATTTGCCTTTTGGATTTTGGTTGTTGGCTATTTGCTTTTTGGATTTTGGTTGTTGGTTATTTGCCTTTTGGATTTTGGTTGCTGGCTGTTTGCCTTTTGGATTTTGACCCTTGGGTAATTGACTGTTGGATCTTTGATGTTTGACTGCTGGATGTTTGACTGCTAGATGTTTGATTGTTGGACGATTGATTGTGGAATGTTTGACTGTTGAATGTTTGACAGTAAATGTCTGACTGATAGATGATTGACTGTTGGTTTTTTGACTGTTGGATGTCGGGGTGATAGAGCTTTGACGTCTGGATGTCTGACTGAAGTATGATTGATGGCTGAGTGATTGACTGTTGAAAGTTTGATAGTTTCCTGATTGAAAGCAAGATGTTTTGACTGTTGGCTGTTTGACTGCTGAATGATGGGGTGCTAGGTGATTGTTTATTTGACTGTTGATAAGGGATGACTGATGACAGGATCATTTGACGTTTTGATGTTTGACTTTTGAATGATCGCTGTAAGGTTGACTGTTAGAAGATGGGCAGTGTAAAAAATGATTGTTTGATGATTGACTGCCTGATGATTGATAATTAAGGGGTATATAATATATATTGGATAACCGACTTTGATTCATTGATGTAGAACTGACCGCTATTCAACAGTTATCCATTCATGGAGTGCTTGGTGATTGAGTGTATTTCATGAATGGCTGTTTGGATGATGGATTGTGGTCATTTTGTCACAGGTACACATCATCGGTCACATCCCTCCTGGCATTGATGACTGCCTGAAGATGTGGAGCCACAACTACTACATCATCGTCGACAGGTAAGCTTCTTTCTTTTTGTTAGCCACAACTACTACATCATCGTCGACAGGTAAGCTTCTTTCTTTTTGTTAGCCACAACTACTACATCATCGTCGACAGGTAAGCTTCTTTCTTTTTGTTAGCCACAACTACTACATCATCGTCGACAGGTAAGCTTCTTTCTTTTTGTTAGCCACAACTACTACATCATCGTCGACAGGTAAGCTTCTTTCTTTTTGTTAGCCACAACTACTACATCATCGTCGACAGGTAAGCTTCTTTCTTTTTAAATCTTAAATAAATGTTAGCGAACCGCCAGAGAACGTGGAAAACGAGTTACAGTGTAGTGGTCATTATTTCTCCCCAGTGTAGTGGTCAGTATTTCTCCCCAGTGTAGTGGTCAGTGTTTGTCCCAGTGTAGTGGTCAGTATTTCTCCCCAGTGTAGTGGTCAGTGTTTCTCCCAGTGTAGTGGTCAGTATTTCTCCCCAGTGTAGTGGTCAGTGTTTGTCCCCAGTGTAGTGGTCAATATTTCTCCCCAGTGTAGTGGTCCGATCATTATTTCTCCCCACTGTAGTGGTCCGAAAGAAAAAGAACTGTGCTTTGGTCGACCGTCAGAGGTCAAGGTCACAACATAACAACAACAAAAAAGCACAGAGGCACAACAAACTTCTCTTACCTGATGTGATGTTGCTGAGTTGTGTTGTATCTTTAACTCAGTGGTGACACATTGAAAGTGGACTTGACTTTGACTCCTGGTTTTCAAATCACTGAATAATCTGGCTCCCTCCTACCTCTCTGACCTCCTCCATCTCATTCTCTATGTTCCGTCTCGCAGCTTACGCTCATCCACCGATTCCCGTCTGCTTTGGTTTCCCTCCGCTCGCCTGAAAACTTCAGGCCAACGATCTTTCTCTTACCTGGCACCTGCTCTGTGGAATGGTCTGCCTTCTTCACTGCATAACACGGACTCTTTAAAGACTTTTAAAACCTCCCTGAAGACACATTTTTCCCCCGGACTGATTAACGATATCCACTTACCTCAGTGCGCGAGTCTGCTTGTTTTGACACGCTCGTGTGTCTCTCTGCGTGTGTGTGTGTTTTGTTTTTCGTGTGTGTGTTTGTGTGTGTGGTATGTGCAGACCTGCCTACCCTTCCGTAATCGTCCGTAATTTTACGGAAATTAACCCCCCATTACGGAGGTACGATTTTCCGTGCGAAATTACGGAAAAGAAAATTGAAAAACTACGCAAATTTCAGACTCGAAAAATTGTCGACTGCTAGACCTTTCCGAGACCGCAGAGTAACTTCCCTTGACTCAAGCCGAAACCACAGATAGTTCGGAACTTGCGATTGGTCAATGTGGTGCTGTGGGCCAACACGACACGCCATCACATCTGTGCGCGCCATTCGAAGCTTTTTGTTCAGCCATTGTAAGACAAAGTTTCAACCGATTTTTTGCCGGCGATTGTGAAAATGGCGGAGAAATCTTCTAAACGTTTGCATGAAACCGATGACGAGGGTTCGAAAACCACTGTGCCACAACGGAAGAAGGCGAAGAAGCAAGTGTTCCGAAGTAAATACACGCGGACTTGGCCTTGTCATGGACCTGGATTTGTATACTCATTTCTGCTCGGTGTGCAATTCAGACTTCTCCATCGGACATGGGGGAGCAAATGACTGCAAGCGCCATATCTCGGGGAAAATGCACAAAGAGACAGCTGCGAGTGCCTCCAGTCAGAAGATCACATCGTTGTTTACGAAATCCAGCGAGAGCAGCCGTCAGACCCACACACGGAAGATCACCAACGCAGAAAGACTGTTGTGTGAGCTGATCTGCGAAAACAACTTGTCCCTGAGCTGTGCTGACAAGATAGTGGCGAAAATGAAAAGGTCCTTTTCATTTTCGCCACTATCTTGTCAGCACAGCTCAGGGACACACACACACACATATATATATTTTTTTTTTTGTGGGGGGGGGGGGGGTGGGGGGGGGGGGGGTTGTACATTAGGTTCTTCATCAGTGGTGTCATCTGTGGTGACTGCTGTGTAAGTTACAAACTGTCAAGTATATCACCTTTGAATTGACCTGAAACTCCTGTCCTGAGTCCGTCATCTGCCATCATCCCAAGGTATTTTAATTCTGCTTTGTTGTTTTTGTTCCTTTTTTACTGTTTATATTTTTTGTTAAAATGTTAAAAATGTAGTTGGAGTTTTGTACACATTATTTGTTCAATGTTAAAAAATGTAGTTGGAGTTTTGTACACATTATTTGTTCAAAAACGCCGTGTATTACGCGTCCGTGGAATTACTGAAGGAAATGCAAAATTACTGAAAATCTCTGTGGTTATTACTGATGAGCACAACATGAGGTAGGCAGGTCTGTATGTGTGTGCGTGCGTGCGTGCACGCGCACGTGTATGTGTGTGTGTGTGTGTGTGTGTGTGTGTGTGCTTTGAATTAAAATTAGTATTTTATCATTTTTCTGTAATATGCGCTTTGGGCTCTCGCAAGGTAAAGCGCTCTATAAACATCCTTTTACATTACATTACATTATTCATAACATTGGGTTATGTCAGTATTTTGAAAATTCAGCAGATCTGTGCAAAATGATAGAAGCATACAAGTTGCTACTGTGTAAAACGTTCATTAATTTTACTTTTAAAATGTTCAGATTTTTCAGGAGTGCTATTTGTAAGTGTCTGACATTATAGAAATTGTGTCCCTAAGTTCTAAAATTTTAAAACAGTTTGAAAACTTTATGTTCATATCCTAGGCATTCAGTTTCAGATTCTTCACTTGTCACAAATTTGATTGTCTCTTGAACAGAGAGATGCCTTCGTTCTGCTGCCTTATTCAGGGAAAGCTATACCCTGACCAATCTTAAAACAATGCTTTATCAGAAAAAAAAAAATTTCTCTGTGGTAAAGGAGTGTGTATAGTTAGGTCATCACATGTGCATGAAAAGAAACTTGCTACTTGTTGCCTGGGCATGTGACAACACAGGGGCAGGCACTGAAGTTTAAACTTCTGCATAATACTATAGAGTTAAAAGTCTGTTTAATGAACAGCACAGAGAGTATTAAATAAATGTTAGCAAACCGCCAAGAGAAATGTGGACAAATGAGTCGCAAGACAAAACACGATGCATTTCAACCTCTTAGGCCTTCTTCAGGCAAGACACAAACAAATAGGACGGTGAAAATGAACAAATTTTTCACTTAGCTTAGATCTCTTCAGCGCAAGGTAGGTAGGCGTTGAATGAAAACGTTTTCATTCGACACAGAGCTGCCAGCTGCTGCACTGTTGGTGTATCATGCTGCACTGTTGGTGTATCATGCTGCACTGTTGGTGTATCATGCTGCACTGTTGGTATATCATGTTGCAGTTTGATGGACAATGCGCTGCTGCACTGTTGGTATATCATGTTGCAGTTTGATGGACAATGCTGTGCTGCACTGTTGGTGTATCATGCTGCACTGTTGGTATATCATGCTGCACTGTTGGTATATCATGCTGCACTGTTGGTATATCATGCTGCTGCACTGTTGGTATATCATGCTGCACTGTTGGTATATCATGCTGCACTGTTGGTATATCATGCTGCTGCACTGTTGGTATATCATGCTGCACTGTTGGTATATCATGCTGCACTGTTGGTATATCATGCTGCACTGTTGGTATATCATGCTGCTGCACTGTTGGTATATCATGCTGCACTGTTGGTATATCATGCTGCACTGTTGGTATATCATACTGCAGTTTGATTGACAATGCTCTGCTGCTACTCTTTGTAAGCAAAACTTGGTCAATGAAAAAAAAATTAAATGCTTAATGGACTTAGTGGACGCTTAAATTGAAACTGAGATGAAGCAGATATAACAATTGTCTTATGACATAAAAAAGACTCATAAGTTTGGTAGCATAACTTTGAGAAGTTTTAAACCAAATAAGTGAGCTGATATTGCAATTATCTTGTGACACAAAATTGACAGATAATTTTGGTGGCATGACATTGAGAATTCTTTGACCAAACAAGTGAGTTGATAATTACATTCGTCTTACGACACAAAAATTGACTAAATTGTCTTATAACACAAAAATTGATTGATTTTCTTATAGCACAAAAATGGTCTTATAATTTTGGTGGCATGACATTGAGAATGTTTAGACCGAACAAGTGAGTTGATAATTACATTCGTCTTACGACACAAAAATTGACGAATTGTCTTATAACACAAGAATTGATTGATTTTCTTATGAAACAAAAATGGTCTAATAATTTTGGTGGCATGACATTGAGAATGTTTAGACCGAACAAGTGAGCTGATATTACAGTTGTCTTACGACACAAAAATTGACAAATTATCTTATAACACAAAAATTGACTGATTATAACACAAAAATTGACTAATTGTCTTATAACACAAAAATGGTGTAATAATTTTGGTGCATAACATTGAAAATGTGTAGACCGAACAAGTGAGCTGATATTACAGTTGTCTTACGACACAAAAATTGACTAATTGTCCTATAACACAAAAATGGACTAATAATTTTGGTGGCATGACATTGAGAATGTTCAGACCAATCACAAGTCGGCTGATGTGATGTTTGCTGGGATGTCCAGGTACGAGAGCACCATCAGTGGTCAGTTCTTTGGTCACACCCACTTTGACCACTTTGAAGTGTTCTACGATGTGGCCACCTTGAAACGCCCCACGAGCGTGGCGTACATCACGCCCAGTGTCACCCCGTACTCCAACCTCAACATGGGGTACCGCATCTTCACCATCGATGGAAACTACTCTTCCAGTTCTTGGGTCAGTGTGACCATGTCATACAGTTGTTTTTCTTTGTGGTTAATTAAGCTGGAAAAACGTCTTGAAGGAAAAGATTCTTAGTGTTTTTTTCACTGTTTCTTGGTTTCTGTGTCGGAAGAAGATAGTTTGTTAAACATGTTTGTGCTTGTTTTGATATTACCGTAAAGTTTGGTCTATTGAGCGCACCTGTATATATGCCGCACCCACTAAATTTTTTTTAAATCTGAACTTTTTTCACAAATAAGCTGCACTGGTTTATAAGCCACAGATATATACAACACAGTCCGATGTGCCGCAGGCGGCAGCTGGCCGAGCGTTGAGTTAACATAGTGTCGACAATCAACACATACAATGTGTTCATTGCATTCATTGGCATTTAAATAGGTCAGAATACAAGAGCATGTTTCCAGCTTTACTTCAGTCTTTCTTTTTTTTTTTAGTATGATGTGTTTTAAATCAATTAGAATCAAAGTTTTTATGAGACTTCTTACAAGTGTTGTCTTTCCAACACCATTGCTTTAAAAAAATACCGAAAAAAAACAATGCATTAACGATGCGCTAGAAAGGCAGTTCTCTCCTGCATTCATTGGTGTATCAAGCTAAGGGATTGGTTGAGTACTCGAAAGTGCAAGCCAATCAAAGCGAAGGTATCAAATGCAAACCTTCACTCCCTGTCCACGATTTCAACAATGGCGGAACGAAGCCAAGGTCTGACAATGACCGAGTTGAATGCGCTAATCGTTTTTGAATTGCAAGACGCACTTGGTAAGATAACGCATATAATAACAAACCAGAACATTAATGAAACGATTCGATTGTTTTATTTCGCTTCATACCGTGCCAATGCTTAGTCATTTTGTTCGTAATTCAGCTCGTGTTAGTCAAGAAAATCAAGTCAAGATTAAACGGGTCAGAAACGGCCCACACATTGCGCCGTTCGAAGCGATCGTATTTTTGTAGAAGACAAACTGATGAAAAAAGATATCAGTAATGGGCTTTACTTATGTCGATTCCCGTATTTCTGAACGGGTTACTGATTCCATTAAACGATTGCAGAGAAAATCGTAGTTAAAAGCATCATAAAAATTCATGAACAGTAAACACGATATGGTGAGTTACAGAGAAGCTAAGAATAGACGAGGGTGTGATGCTCCTGAAATCGGAAATATCCACAAATAAGCCGCATCGTTGTTTAAGCCGCAGGGTTTAAAGCTGGGGAAAAAAGTCATGGCTTATAGTCCGAACTTTACGGTATGTATCAGTTTCAGTTTCATCACCAAGGTGACACTGCACGCAGACTAGTCCATATACGCTACACCACATGTGCTAAGTTTTGAGACCCCACTGTGCATGATTTGAAGCCTGATGGATAAATTAATTGATAACTAAGATGAAAGAATATAGCAGGTGTCTATGATATGTGTCAGATTGAGTACTTGTGTAGGCATTGTGGATTTGGGTTTGAGTTCTTGTGTCATCTGATCTGCTGTGTGGTGCACACTTTCAGTCTCAGACACAGCAGGAGATTCAGTGCCGGACGTTTCTCTGTTTCTGTCGTTGCCTTTGAATTCAGATGTTTTTCATCTTCATTGACCATCATTTGCTGTTTGAACTGTCTTCGCGGCCCTTCATCTACAGCAGTTTGTTCAAGGAAGTCCTTGAGCCTTTTCTTCTGATGACAAATTGTAAGCAGTACGGAAGTGACCTGGTGACAAGGTGATGAGATGGTGGACATTGGATGGAGTGCTGACCACCCATTGTGATGAGATGGTGAACATTGGATGGAGTGCTGACCACCCATTGTGATGAGGTGGTGAACATTAGATGGAGTGCTGACCACCCATTGTGATGAGGTGGTGAACATTGATGGAGTGCTGACCACCCATTCTGATGAGGTGGTGAACATTGGATGGAGTGCTGACCGCCCATTCTGATGAGGTGGTGAACATTAGATGGAGTGCTGACCGCCCATTGTGATGAGATGGTGAACATTAGATGGAGTGCTGACCGCCCATTGTGATGAGATGGTGAACATTAGATGGAGTGCTGACCGCCCATTGTGATGAGATGGTGAACATTAGATGGAGTGCTGACCGCCCATTGTGATGAGATGGTGAACATTAGATGGAGTGCTGACCGCCCATTGTGATGAGATGGTGAACATTAGATGGAGTGCTGACCGCCCATTGTGATGAGATGGTGAACATTAGATGGAGTGCTGACCGCCCATTGTGATGAGATGGTGAACATTAGATGGAGTGCTGACGCCCATTTGTGATGAGATGGTGAACATTAGATGGAGTGCTGACCGCCCATTGTGATGAGGTGGTGAACATTAGATGGAGTGCTGACCGCCCATTGTGATGAGGTGGTGAACATTAGATGGAGTGCTAACGCCCATTCTGCTGTGTTGACTGCGTAATGTTGTTGTTTTGATGACAAGACTGTGACTTAGTGTATTGCAAGGGGTGACAGCCTTTGACCTTATGTCGTCTGCCAGGCTTTAGGTAGCTAATAAAGGAACGTTTTTATTTTTTTGTCTTTTTGCATAAACCGTGTACACACATACAAGCACCAGCAAATTTTACAAAGTATATATATTATACAACTGCATAAATAAAAAAACCATGTTGTTTCTACACTTACGAAGTTGTATACATTATTCCAAGAGAGGTAGATACGTATGCCTTCGTTGCAGTGACTTCTTCTGAGGCATATCAGTACGGCTGGCATATTTTCATATCTTCTTTTCAGAGATAAAGTATATAGCTGGAATTGAGGTTGTTTACCTTTGAACTTACATTTGTGGACATAAAATTTAGCTAGCAGCAGAAATAAGTCAAATGTGCTGCCTGCCTTATAGTGGTCATGGCATCCAAATAAAAACTTTTCTGTAGGTGATAACTTTGTGTTGGCACTCTTTTCATTTAACGAATCCTGAAATGCACTCCAAAAGTTTTTTCACTCAATCGCATGTAAAAAAAAAAAAGAAGGTTAAATAAAAAATGTAAAAAAAAAAGAAGAAATAAATGAACATGATCCGATCTATGGTTTACCTTACCTTAGTGTAGCTAATAAAGGAACATTAGATGGAGTGCTTGGGTAGGGCAACCTACCCTTGGGTCAGACTTGGGTCGGATGCTTTAGGCGGCTGACCCCCTTCTCTCCCCCCCCCCCTCCCCTTGTCATTTAAAATGATTTTTCGAGTATATTGTATCTTATTTATTGTGCTTTCTCTTGTTCATTTCATTCATATGCAACACACCACTACATACCATCCACACCCCTCCCCCTCCACTCACTCTCCTTCCCCTCCTCTTCTCTCTCTTATTCCACTCTTCCTCTACTTCCATTCTCTCTCTGCTCTCCCTCTCTTTCTCCCTCCCCCCCCCCCCCCCCCCCCCCCCCCCCCCCCCCCTCTCTCTCTCTCTCTCTCTCTCTCTCCCTCTCTCCTTTTCCTCCTCCTCACTTTACTCTACCCTCTTTCCTCGTGCCTATTCTTCGAACTCTACTCACCCTCTCTTCCACTGTCCTCTGTCTACTTCATTCACCACTTTGGCTTCACAAGGGAGTATTGTGCATGTTTATGTCTGTATTTTTTTGTCGCTGAGGAAGGCATTTTGCCGAAAATTTCTTGTCCTGTTTTGTGTCGTGCATTAAATCGTCGTTACTTCACACTTTGTTTTGTGTGCTCTTCTGCGTTTTTGTTATGGTTTACCTGTAATAGAAAAAAAACTGTGCCCAGTGACAGAGTGTAGGTGAAAACTGTGGTGGTGATGGTAGTGGTGAGGATGTAGTGGTGATGGTGTGGTGAGGGTGTGGTGGTGATTGTGGTGGTGAGGGTGTGGTGGTGATTGTAGTGGTGAGAATGTGGTGGTGATGGTGGTGGTGAGGATGTGGTGGTGATGATGGTGGTGATTGTAGTGCTGAGGATGTGGTGGTGGTGATGGTGGTGGTGAGGATGTGGTAGTGATGGTGGTGGTGATTGTGGTGGTGAGGATGTGGTGGTGTGGTGGTGGTGAGGATGTGGTGGTGATGGTGGTGGTGATGGTGGTGGTGAGGATGTCTTTTCTGTTTTTCTTTTTTTCAATGGTTTTCTGGTTGTGCCGATACAGGAGGTGCTGGACCATGAGACCTACATCCTGAATTTGCCCGCTGCCAACACCGGTCACCTGCCACCCACCTGGCAGCTGGAGTACACCGCTAAGGTGTGTGTGTGTGTGTGTGTGTGTGTGGTGTGTGGGTGTGTGCGTGTGCGTGTGTGTGTATGTGTGTGTGTATATAAGTGTGTGGGAGAGAGAGGGAGCGAGTATGTGTGTGTGTGTATGTGCGTGTGTGTGAGTGTGTATGTGCGTGTGTGTGTGTGTGTGTGTGTGTGCGCGTTTGTGTGCGCGTGTGTGTGTGGTGTGTGTGTGTGTGTGTGTGTGTGTGTGTGTGGTGTGTGTGCGTGTGTGTGTGCGTGTGTGTGGTGTGTGTGTGGTGTGTGTGTGTGGTGTGTGTGTGTGGTGTGTGTGTGCGGTGTGTGTGTGTGGTGTGTGTGTGTGTATGTATGTATGTGTGTGTGTGGGTGTGTGTGTGTGTGTGTGTGTGTGTGATGTGTGTGTGGTTGTGTATGTGTGTGCGTGTGCGTGCGTATGTGTGTGTGGTCTGTGCGTGTGTGTGTGTGTGTGGTGTGGTGTGTGTGTGGTATGTATGTGCGTGTGTGTGTGTGGTGCGTGTGCATGTGTGTGTGTGCGCGTGTGTGTGTGTGTGTGTGTGTGTGTGTGTGTGTGTGGTGTGTGTGTACACATGGGTTATTCTTGTGTAGTTATGTGTGTGTACACATAGATCATTCTTGTATGTGTGCATATGTGTGTGTGTGTGTGTGTGAGAGAGAGAGAGAGAGATAGCATGTATACGTACAGGTTATGTACCACAAACTAAAAACATTGCTGATCACTTTTAGAACAGTTCTTCACTTTATTAGTACTTCTTGTTCTGACAGGATGTATTGTTACATTTGTCATAAAATCCAAACGAAACCTGACTGACCCAGAGTTAAATGTAGATTTTGCAACTGTGTAAATTTATAAGGCTTTCCTGTTTCTACATTTTTGAAAAATTTGCTTACTGAAAGCAACACAAGGTACCAGAAAGAAACATCTTCAGAATACTCTCCTGTGCTTATCATTTATGCATGAAATATGATTTAAATGTTTTTAGATTTGAACCAGAATGGAGGCGGTAGGGCGCAGGTGGCTATATGGGTTTGCCTGATCAGAGATTGGACACCTAGTGGAAACAGTGAAGACCCTCTGCCTGCAAGGGGACATAAACCTGTGATGACAGCTGTTCGGCTGGGTTGTCCTTCCTTTCTTTATCCAGTCATTCCTCTTCCTCTTCAGCCGTGCCTCGGTACGCCTTGATGCTTGTATGGTGGTGACGGCCACACCCCAGGCAACAGCTTTGGCAGGCTGGCACAGCCAGGTGAGGGTAGCCTACGCGTCTCAGACCCTGGGTGAGAGAAGGCTTGCCTCCCTAAGCATGTGAAGACCGGACTCGGTGGACTGCGGGGAGGAAATCACCAGCTGATTCAACAGGTCAGAAAGGCGACCCCCAGCCATGCATTGTGGAGTGCACAGAGCATGGTGAGACACAAAAGACGTCATGGTCATCCACTGCGTCTGACTCCGTCTCCAGCCCGTCTTGACCCTGTCTTGCTGCTGGACTCGGATGGTTTTAGACAAGAGAGTGAGGTGGACGAATCGCGCAACTCCTCACTTTCAACAAAGTTACTGTGCAAGTCACTTCTGTCATCATCATCATCATCATCATCATCCTAAGGTGCCAGTTTATGTGAAGAAAGGAGGACAGCTGCAGCACAACAAAAGACACAGGCAAGGAAAGCCCACGCCAGCAATCAAGAGCAAGTCTCCCTCATTGCCTGTCCAAGCTGCCACCGCACATTCCGTGCACGCATCAGCTTGATCAGCCACCTGCGTATGCACAAATCGTTCCCCCCCCCCCCTCCCCCCTCCCCCCCCCCCCCACCCCCTCAACCCCTAGATGACTGAAGTGGTCCTCATCAGTTGGACGGAAGAACAACATGTTGTTGATGATTTCAGGAGGCCTATGGGATGACGTCGCTGTTTCCGGAGGACTGGGAGGACGTGATCACCAAGCTGCAGACAACAACACTCTGCTGCAGAACTTTTACGGGTGGGTGGTCCCTGGGTGGTGTGGTGGGTGGTCCCTGGGTGGTGGGTGGTCCCTGGGTGGTGGGTGGTGTGGTGGATGGTCCCTGGGTGGTGGGTGGTGTGGTGGATGGTCCTGGGTGGTCCCTGGGTGGTGTGGTGGGTGGTCCCTGGGTGGTGTGGGTGGTCCCAGGGTGGTGTGGTGGGTGGTCCCTGGGTGGTGTGGTGGATGGTCCCTGGGTGGTGTGGTGGGTGGTCCTGGGTGGTGTGGTGGGTGGTCCCTGGGTGGTGTGTGGTGGGTTGTGTGTGGTGGGTGGTCCCTGGGTGGTGTGGTGGGTGGTCCCAGGGTGGTGTGGTGGGTGGTCCCGGGTGGTGTGGTGGGTGGTCCCTGGGTGGTGTGGTGGGTGGTCCCTGGGTGGTGTGGTGGGTGGTCCCAGGGTGGTGTGGTGGGTGGTCCCAGGGTGGTGTGGTGGGTGGTCCCTGGGTGGTGTGGTGGATGGTCCCTGGGTGGTGTGGCGGGTGGTCTGGTGGTGTGGTGGGTGGTCCCTGGGTGGTGTGGTGTGGTGGGTGGTGTGGTGTGGTGGGTGGTCCCTGGGTGGTGTGGTGGGTGGTCCCGGTGTTTGGGTGTGTGTGGGTAGTCCCTGGGTGGTTGGTGGGTGGTGTGGTGGGTGGTCCTGGGTGGTGTGGTGGGTGGTGTGGGTAGTCCTGGTGGTGTGGTGATGGTGTGGTAGTCCTGGGTGGTGTGGTGGGCAGGATGGGGTCTTCTGTCTTTCTTTTTCCAGGTCTGTTCGTTTGGAAGGTAAATCATGGTAAAATTTATACTAAATCACGGTAAAATTGATACATATCGTGAAATAATAACACTGGAGCCAATGTTTTGAATAATGCGCTATGTGTATGTTATAATGATAATGTTGTTACCTCCATCAAGGGTGTGGGTTGCATCAATTGGGTGTGTTTGCTTGTTTTGTTGGTTCTATAGCAGGATTATGCAAAAAAAACCCTACCACACCTCATTTTGTCTACCTTTGTCAGAAGATGGAATCTGACCTGGGCACAAACCTGTTCTGTTTTGAAACGGCTCTGCGCAGCAGATTAGGATCAGACAGTGAATCCTGAGTCAGTGTTCATCATGATATGGTTTTGACAGGCTTCATCAGAAAAGTGTGACGATGTTCCTGCAGGAAGGATGCAGCCGTGATGTGGAAAAGTTCATGTCATTTTAATAATGTGCACGAGCTGAACCATGAAACTTGGTTGAAAAGCCTGATGATATGAACTTTCAGCATTTTTTTTTTTTTTAAACAATGTTGAATCTTCAGGGCTCGCATTTCTCTAACAAAATGTGAAAATGAGAGGCAGCGAACAACAACAAACACAACAACAACAACAACAACAACAACAACAACAACCACCGAAAACAACGGCAAGAACAACAGCGAGAACAATAACAAAAAGTGAAGCAAAAAAAGGTTTAAACGATCAGGGGAGATAAGAGAAGGTGACCAATGGAATCTGCAGAGTGCAGGTCGTATGCCAGCACTGTAGCGGACGTCGCACACGTGTCTGCAACTTCTCTGCGAGAGCTGACGGTCTCCATTTTTTGCCTTCTTGTTGAAGTCAGAATAATAGTGCGCTCTGACACAGTACATCAGCAAGACCACGCAAAGTGGCACTGATGAAAGTCAGTGTCATGCAAAGTGGCAGTGACGAAGCTGTACAGACGAATGGGTCTGGTTATAGAGCTGGACACAAAGTCAGTGTCATGCCGGTCATTACTCGGATTTGGGCCAGACTGCACACTTGAAAGCATATTTCACTTTTTTTCTTTTCTTTTTTTTTTTTGCCAGGGGGAGATTTTTTTTTTTTTTTTTGCCAGGGAGAGGGAGTATGCAGGCCAGACTCCCACCTGGGTTTCAGCAATTTTTGCTTTTCTCGGTAGGACTTGTGAACCCGGATGAAGGTCTGCCCTTTCCGGAGAGCCCTTCTTCTTCAGGTCAGATCTGAGCCTTCTTCTTCAGGTCAGATCTGAGCCTTCTTTTCAGGTCAGATCTGTGCCTTCTTCTTCAGGTCAGATCTGAGCCCTTCTTCTTCACTGAATCAGGTCAGATCTGAGCCCTTCTTCTTCAGGTCAGATCTGAGCCTTCTTCTTCAGGTCAGATCTGAGCCCTTCTTCTTCAGGTCAGATCTGAGCCCTTCTCTTCAGGTCAGATCTGAGCCCTTCTTCTTCAGGTCAGATCTGAGCCTCCTTCTTCAGGTCAGATCTGAGCCCTCTTCTTCAGGTCAGATCTGAGCCCTTCTTCTTCAGGTCAGATCTGAGCCTTCTTCTTCAGGTCAGATCTGAGCCCTTCTTCTTCAGGTCAGATCTGAGCCTTCTTCTTCATGGTCAGATCTGGGCCCTTCTTCTTCAGGTCAGATCTAGTTGCAGAGCGAGGCAACTGCAGGCAGAAATCTGAACAAATTTTGAAAATGATATGTTCTCCGCCGAACAACGCAGACAAATGAATCACAAGACAGAACATGCCGTGTTTTCGACCTCTTAGGTCTTCTTCAGGCAAAATACACAACACTCAGGACAACGAAAATGAACGAGCAATCACTTATCTTCATCCAGTTCGGTGCAAGATGGGCGTTGAATGAAAACGAGGCCGTTGCGCTGAGTGTTGTGTATCTCGCCTGAAGCAGACCTAAGAGGTTGAAACGCGTCGTGTTTTGTCTTGTGATTCATTTGTCTACAGTTTTTTTTGTAAAGCCTTATACTTTTTAAAATTTGCCCTTAAAGTCATGATGATCATCATGTTTTTGTTGCAGGTACTACTACAAGCAGAACGTGAACACGCCATGCGACGCCGTGTGTGCTCAGGAGCTGATCTGCGGCCTCAAGTCGGCGCAGTCTTACAGTTCCGCCACCTTCTGCCCCCAGGCCGTCCGTCAGGCGGGGTCAGGTCGCCCCGCCCATCTGCCCAAACTGTGCTGAGTCGCCCTGCGTGCAGCCCAAGGCTCCTTGGAGCAGGACTGTATCTCGTCTGCCTGTGTGTTTGTGGTTGTCTGTCCGTCTGTCAGCGAGAAATGACTGAATAGTTGTGGCGTAGTTCATCGTCAGATTTGACAAAATGGTCTGCAGGGTCCAGATCTACAAGTTGTGAACTGAGTTCTGTGGTGCAATACAAACGGGATGCAAAAAGAAATTCTGTTTGTTGTTAGGTTTGCATTTTGTTTGTGCAGGGAATGGTGATACAGTGCGCAGTGTTTTCATCCTGCTTTGTTTTATTGTTTTCCTATTTTGTCGTGTTGTGTAGTGTATTTCCAATGTCTCGTCGCACAGATTTCTCCATGTGAAATTTTTTTTCTTTTCTAGTGCATGTCACCATAGTATGTACATCCACCACTTGTTGTATTCTGTCTGCATACGCTTTTGCTTTGAAATCATTTCAACAGAGTTGTGCCAGGATTGGATTCATTGTTGCTGTAGGGATCCCACTTCTCAACAAATTCAGTTTTCAGTGAACTGTGAAACTGAGAAATGGCAAAGAAATACATCAGCAGAAGCAGAATCCAAAGCTGAGGAGGGAGAAGGGTGGCGATGGAATCTGGGGAGGGTCGATTGCAATTTCCGTTTGTTTGCAGTTGACACTGACATCAGCACATCTTGTGTAAACTTCCTCACGAGAGCCGCTCGTCATGTTGTCCATGCAGTCAAAGGCAAAGCAGTGTCATGCTATAACGTCGTGCATCGGCAAGACACTGCAAATGTGAAAGAAATTAACAAGGCGAACGAACAAGTTTTCCTGGACAAAAAGGGATCAAAAGGGGGCAACTTCACCTTTCATGTCAATGGGGGTCGGGGGGGCACCTTTTTGTTGCAAACCTAAGATTTTCCCAGCCCTCCCCACAATTTCAGCGGACGAGTTTCCTTTTGGCAGCCCCTGGTGAAAAGTGTGGGGGCCACGTGGATATTTTTTTTGTGGGCCCCAAAGAAAAGTACTCAGATCGGGGAGAACCCCGAGGGAAAAGGAGAACAGAAAAACCCTCTGTTGCTTAAAACCCCCAAACCTGTGTTCTTTGATGGCTATTCTTTTTTAAATTTTGCTCATTTTTCTGCATTTAAAAATTTGGGGAAAACTGGCAGGGTCGGGTTAGCAAGCCCGGGGACACGGGTTTTTTTCCAGGGAGTTTCAGTCAGGCTGGAGGTTCTGGAGAGGTTAGGGGGGGGTTTTGAAATGTTGAAAAAAGTAAAAAAAAGGCCCCGGACGACCCCTGCAAAAAGACAAAGGCGGGAAAGGGGAACAGGGTCAGATACTTCCTTTGCTGTCCCGGGAGGGGAGCTCGCTCTGAGGGAAGGAGGGAGATAATTCCTTTTAGTTTTTTTCCTTTGGGGTCGGCGGCCCCCGATGCTGCACGATCGCGGGAAAAGCTTTCAGTTTTTGTTTTTCCCTTAAAGGAAAAAAAAAAAAGAGTGTCGGGAGTTATTTTTAAATGAAAAAAAAGAAAGTTGTCAGAGTGATTTTTTTCTCTTTTGAGGGGTGTTATTGTAGGTAAACCCCCTATCCGAAACGCTCAACGGGGTATGCAAATTTGCACACATTTACGATTTAAAATGTTTTGTTTTGGGGGTTTGTGCTCAGTTCCTTTTCTGTACGTCACCCCGACTTTGTGAAACAAAATTTCTGTGATTTATGATGTTTTACAGGATGAAAATCCTTTTTTTTATTCAAAATATTAAAACAAATGTGTCTGATATAAGTATGAAAACTTTCACTGAATGTTTGTTGGCTTGCTCTTTCTCCTTTTCCCCGGATTCATTGTAACCGTCCAAACCCTGTGCTTGCTCTTTCTCCTGTTTTTCTTTGGGTTGTTTGAAAACCCTGCCCCGCCCTTACCCTTAATTTTTGTGACAAATTGATCGCAAGGGCTTCATTTGTGAACATTCCCAAGGGGGCCCCCCTTTGTGCTCCCCATGGTTCCAAAGCCCCGTAACTGCAAGTGCCCCGGACTGATTCTTGGTGAAAGTGAAATATTCTTTCCACTGTCAACAATCAACCTCCGGACTGACTTTTTGTGCAGTGAAATTTTGACCAATCAGCAGACCCTTACAAGGGGAAAAAACCTCTTATTCAGAGTGTCGCAACATGGAGGGGGAATACCCGTTAGACGCCGACTCTAATCTTGGTGACCGGGGGTTGGGGGGCGAACCCTCCCCGGGGCTTTTCGGTACGGGGGAATTTTCCCTCGGAGTTAACGGGTTCTGACCCCTTTTTCCCAAACAGTTTGAGGAACAAAAACCGAGGTTCCGTGTTAAACCACCATAACTCTTGAAAACCACTTAAAATCCCATCACCAACTTCGAAAGGTAGGCCATTTGGCCGTTGGTAGGGTACACGTTCCATAGCAGCACCCTGCGTGAGAAAGGGAAAGAATAAAGGGAAGTAAGGAAAATGAGTATCGATATTAAACATACGAGGGATGACACGGAAAACGACGGGAAAAAGCCCACTGCAGCCTTGTGGGCCCCAACCCATAGGCACCCCGTTGTGTAAAAGTTTTGATTGAAACCTTAGCCGAGAAAGGCGCTTTTAAAAGTATTCATTATTATTATTTTATTACATGAGGGGTCAGCAAGGTTTGGTTACTAAGTGGCATTAAGGGGGAAAAGAATACAAACTGAAAAATTCACAATTTGGTGGTGAACAGAACTTTAGTTGGCCCGCATTTATTTGCGAAAGAAAAGGGATTGTAAAGGGTAAATCCCTTGGATTTGAACAACTTTGCTGATGAAATGAATGTTTTTTTTTTTTTTTTGAAATGCCCCGAAACAACTACAACCTGTTGGGGAAAAGGGGGGGGGGGGGGGGGGGGGGGAAGGGGGGCTGAAGCGCAAGGTAAAAAAGGGGTTTTTTAGTTCCCTTTAATTTTTGTATGCCTTTTTTTTGATTTTTTTTTTTCAATCTTCGGGGTTAATGGCTTCCTTCAGGGCCCATAACAACACGCTTGATTTTTAAAACCCGGTTTGTGATTTATGTTAAAAAATAAACAGCAAGTGCAGAAAAAATTCCCCGAGTTGCTTTTGTTTTTTCCTCGGGGGAGGGGGGGTGGGGTTTGTTTTTTAAATTAGTTTTTATTTGTAAGGATGCGGAAACAAAACACGGTGCGGGAGCGATTGCCAAAAAAATCAGGATGATGTGAGGGCGTGTGAATGGTGTGGAACACTTTTGGCGGGGGGCTGACAATCCAAATTGAATTGAAGGGCCGAAGGTGTCTTTTAAAATGCTGATAAACGGCCGTAAGGGGGGTATTTTACAATGCTGATTTCTGGGAAAAGGGTCCCCTTTTTGTAAGCTTTTCAGCTTCTTTTCTTTCTATAACATTGATTTTTTTACCCTCTGTTTTAAGTTCGAGTAGGTTTGTTTGTGAGTGTTTTATTGTGACACCAAGGAAAATCGGGGGTGGAAGGGGGGGGGGGGCAAAAGGGGAAATTTCATTGGACCATGAAAAAAAAAAAAATTTATTTGTTAAAATTTTTGGGGGTATAAAATTTTTGTTGACATGCTCCCTTTTCTGTGATTTTTCTGTGCGAACCTGTGCTAAAGGGTATTCAAAAATCATGTTTTTCCCTTATCTGGGGAAATGACCCTTGGAGCTCTTGAAGTTTTCAGAATGGAATCCACAGCATTGATTTTTGGGCATACTGTTATGGTGAATTTTGTTTTTTCACAATCCTTGTGTTTAAGTGGGTTTTCCTAATGTGAACATTGAGCTTTGCATGTGCTTTAAGGTAATGTTGATGTTTCACAATCCTTGTGTGGAGGGTGTTAGAGTGGGGTCTTTTGAGGTAAAGCCCTAGGGCTGCTGGGAAAGAACGTTTTTAGGTTTGTTGTTTGGATTAAGTTTGCATCGCCTCTGTTTCGCCCCTGCCACCGAGCATTTTTTGTTTTTTTTTGTTTTAAAAAAGTTGACAGCTTGAAAGAGGTGTTTGGGGTATGCACAACATTTCAGCTTTGATTTTAAAGGTTCAAAAGCAAGATTTCAGAAAAAATTTATTGACCTCGATGAACACATTTTCTGTATGCCCAATCCAAAATTTTGGGGGGCGGGGAAAGATAACTTTTTCCCCTACCTAACGGGGGCCCACTTTTTTCCCTGTGTTTTTGCACCGTTTGGGGTTCCCCAGTCGTTGTCGCATAGTGTGTTCAGCAACTGGGGGTTTAAAAAAAATTTATGTGTTAGACTTCATCTTGATTGATAATAAATTTTTTTTAAATGGTTTAGTTCCAGAACTAGAATTAGTTTAAAAAAAAACCAAGGTTTGACCGAGGCACTGGGTGCCGGGTCGTTGTGATGGCTGCAGGGCTTCAAAGACAAAATGAGTTTGTTGACAATTTAAGTTCATTCCAAATTTAAGGGGTACACAAAAAACACAATCAAAATCGGACTAAAAAGCATTTTCATCGCGCTTCATTTTTCTATGACAAAAAGGGTGGACTAAAAGCGGGTTTTCGCTATTCACTTTGGTTTGATTTGCCCTGCAAAATTTTTTTAAAGGGCCAACAAAAAACCAAATCGATATCGAAAGGGCAAGTTTTTTCTGTTTTTTAATTCCTCCCAATTGAATTGGGGCCTTTTTTAGAAAAAATCGTTTACTGTCTAGCAGGTTTTTTTATTTTTTTTTTGTTTTTTTTTTGTTGGTCAAAAAGTGTAGAAGAGTCATCGTCAATGAAAGTGTAGCCCCCTGGCCTTGAGCTTTATGTTTCTGTCCTTTTACGGGCAGCAACAGGGTTGAAAAGATAAAAAGTTCACACACCAAAAAAAAAAGAACAAAAATAAAAGAAATTTTGTTTTTTTTCTTTCTGTTTTTAATAACATATTTGTTTTTTTAAAAAATTTGCATGGAATTTTTGACTAAAATTTCAAAATACTGTTTTGTTTTTTTTTTATGGTAATTATATTTTTAACAAAAAAAGCGCAGAGTAATAAAACATGGGAAAAAAAATTGATTTTAATCTTCTTTTCCCCTTTTTCCCTTTAATTTTTGGGGGGGTGCATTTTTTCAGGCCCTTGTATAAATCATGCTTTTTGGGGATCCTCTTGCCCCAGAACCTGCTACATTTTTGTGGATAAAGGTTCTTCACTATTCGATTTTTTGTTTTTAGGTCTCATAGTTTTCAAACTAACCCCGGTTTTCCCCACTTTTTACGTTTGAAAAAGCTTTTAGTTTTCAGCAAATTTTTTCCCACACACCTTTGTTTTTGTTTTCCCTTTTATACCCTTCGCTGGCTGCTTTTTGGGGGGCTGTTGGATTCTTTTTTTGAACCCCCACTGAGAACACCAAGAATAGGCTGGGTGTGTCCTATTTGACACCAAGTGCACCACAATCACCGTGCTCCCTGATGATCCGTCCACGGAGGGAAAGGGCCCAGAGCAGGCAAAAAAAATAAATTGCCTTCGGAGAGAATTTGGTTTTCCCTCAGGCAGCTAGTGAGGGCTTTTCATAGTTTTAATTATTTCCCCCCCTTTTTTTCACTTCAAAATTTTTTTTTTTTTTTTTTTTTTTTTATAAAAATTCAAAACTTGCCGGGTCGTTTCATAGCGCGGAAGAATTTTTAACCGCAATTTGTTTTCCCCCAACTTAATTGTTCAGCAAATAACCAGGGTTTTGGTTTGACTGGCAGTATTAAATTTGCAATTTTACAAGGGTGACAGCTGTTTTCTTATTATTTTTTTATTTTGTTTAACTTTTCAGTTGTACAGCGTTTCCAAGAGACAAGGGGTAGAGGAATCTGACTCCTTTTAAGCGGGTTACAGTTTTTGTTTTTTTTCCCCATTCCCGGGGTAGCAATCTTGATTGCCTTGGTCCTCCAAACCGTGGTGTCTTTCCTCCAACTCTGGGATCTGGTCTTGTAGGGAAAACGTTTTTCTTTAAGAATGGCCGTCATATTGAGACGTGAAAACATTTTTAAGGGTTAGAAAAATCGGAAAGCTTTAAGGGGGTTTGAAAGATTGGGACAGCATTTAAGGGGTTAAGAAAAACAGACGTCATCCTTACCTAATCCCCGCTGTCAGGTGGGTAAACGCAACAACAAATGGCGCACATGGAGTTGGGGTGGGGAATACGTTGTAAAATGTCCCATTTGTGGCCTTTTTTCTTTCCTTTTTTTGTTTGCTTGCTGTCTTTTGCTCTTACTTTAAGCGACAGGGTGGGAGCTGCCCCTTTTTTTCTTTTTTTGTTTCTTTCATGCTTTCAAATGTGGGGGGAGTGGGATTAAAAGTTGGCGCTTTGAGGTTTGTTTGTGGGCATTTGTGATTTGGCCTTAGGTTTTTAGGAAAGGGCTCTTTTTAAATAAAGTTTTTTTTGGGTTTTTTTTCCAGGAGGGGGACAAAAAAAATTTCTTCGACATTTTCTGTGAATTTTTTTTATTTTGTTTGTGTTGTGTTGTGTGGTGTGTGTGTGGGATGTTAGGGTGTGTGTGAGGGTGGGTGTGTTGTGTGTTTTGTGTGTGTTGTGTGTGTGGGGGAGGTTATGTGTGTGTGTGTGTGTGTGTGGTGTGATGCTGAAGAAAGGGGGAATATGTTTTAAATTTCCGCAGTGTATTGACCCGGAGACACAAGGTTTTAAACTTTGTTAGCTACTTTTCCAAGGATTCAGAGTGCATTATGAACAAAACGCGTTTCCCGTTGAATTTTGGGAAACGATTCCCCCCTGTTCCTTTGTATTGGAAACAGATTTCCCCTTTCACTTTAGTATTTAAACAGATTTCCCCTGTTCCTTTATAATGGTAAAAAGATTTCCCTTGTCCTCATCTCTCTTTTTGGCCCCTTGCTGCTTTGGGTTTGTGCCATACAAACACCACACACACACAACAAATGCACACACACCACACACACACACACCACACAAACACAAAACAACGTCATCTAAAAAATTTTCATTTTATTTGGCTGGGAAAGATTTAAAAGTGGTACAGTGAGAAGGAAAAACATCCTGACGTGCATGCGCCGGCGTGTGTGTGTGGGTGGTGGGTGGGGGGGGTGGGGGAAGGGGGGGGGGGGGGGGGGGGGGGGGGGGGGGGGGGGGGGGGGGGGGGGGGGGGGGGGGAGACGAGAAACGACTGGAAAAGAGAAGTTCTTTAAGTTTTCCCGACTTTTCAACGCACATCCATTAAAAAAGAGTGACCGAAAAAAAGAATCAACGCCTCACACAAATCATCAAAAAAAACGAATATTTTTTAAATCAGGGTACTTGTTTTTTTTTCGACCACAATTTGCACGGCCCAGACTTAAACTTAGAATCATTACTGAAAAAGGGAAAGGGGGTGAGGAGTGGAGGTAGGGAGGGGGGGGGGGGGGTCACAAAGGCTTGTTTCCAACGCATTTGTTGACAATAGTCACTCGTCTGAGACCCAGTTCTCGGGTTTCCCGGGAAATAGAAAAGACCTCGTTTTTCCTCGCCCCTCCTCCAGTCTCTGGGTCTCTGCTCATTCGCGTACGAGACCACCATTCAAAACAGCAACAAAATTCACAGCCGCTGTGGGCCCGGGGGCTAGCCCCGGCAAATCCGGCCCAGAGGTCAGGAGGAGGGATGCCATCAGAACCCTTTTTCTGGGGGTCTTCTACCCCCCCTAACTCCTACCCCCAGCTGCGTTTTGCTTTGGGGCAACTGGAGAGACTAAGACAGACGTTTTAGTTTTTATCATCCATCAATGGATGCGTGCTGGCAGTTGCTCAAACTTCCTGACCGTTTTTACATGCTGACTTCGGGGCCCGGTTGACGCCCAAAAAACCCGAAGTAATCGTTTGAGTACAGCCCTGCAGCGTCCTCAGACCCGTGGAAACCGACAAAAACTCATACCCATTTCCCCACCGTATGATTAAACCTCAATCTTTGGCCCCTTTTTCCGCTCTCAATTCCTTCTGAGGGGTTGTTAGAATCACCAACATGCAGATTCATGGGGGACGTGTTTGGGGGACTGGGAGCGTCCCCCCCGGGGGGGGGCCACATACGCTGGGCCCCCCCCAAGCAATTTTTCACGTCATATGTTAGCAGGTGTATCCTGCCTCGTTGGATAGAAAAGGACACTATCCACAAAGCCCTACTGAACAAAAATTGCTTGAGGGAGGCGGGGGTGATGAGCCCTCCTCTCCACAGGGCGCCACACTGTCCTTCAAAGATAGCCCCGTAAAATTGCCGATGCCCGGGGACCCCGCAAGAAACACGGCCTAGACGTGGGGACAATAAATCTGAGGTCACCATGACCACAGGGGAAAGGGGTAAGAATTTGGGGAAATTGTGTTTTTTTTTTTAATGCGTTGTAAAGGGTGTGACAACAGCCGGTTTCCATTTTGGGCTGAGACTCGGGGGCGGGCTGTCTTCATGCGATTTCAATTTTAAAATTCCCGGCGCTCAGGCCCGAAACAAAAAAAAACCTGCATGCTGGTAAAAAAATTTTTACAAACTCCAAAGACCCTCCATTGTGGATGAAACTCGACGTGTGGTCCCACTCCCCTTCCCACTTATCCTGAGCACCCCCCCCCCCCCCCCCGCCTCTTCTCCCCTCTCTCTCTCTCTCTCTCCCCACCTTCTCCTCTTCTGACTACTTTGGGCCTTTTCGTTATCTCCCATGTCCCCGTCAACATTAACACTAGAATTTATAAGCAAGCACGCGCGCGGCTCACACACACACACACACACACACACACACACACACACACCACACTCACCCCTCCTCCCAAATCACACACACACACAACACACCACACAAACACACACACACCACACACATGCTGCGCGCTCATGGCCGTTTAGGGTGGAATAAAACAAATGTGTTAAATTGAGCCGAGAGAGAGAACAGAACAACGAAACTTTTTTACGAGGGAAAAGAACAAGGCATAAAACCCTTCGCATTTGCATTTTTAAAAAGTTAGTGAAGATGTAAAAAAAAAGAAAAAAAAAAAAAAAGAGAAAAACTTGATGAAAAAAATTTTGGATGGGTGTCCTCACATGGGGGTGGGGGACTCGAATGTGGTGTTTTCCCCGGGGTTTTCCCACGAAGACCAGCAGGCGAAAAGACTTCCCTCAAATTACTCGTACTCATTTACTCTACCCCCCGTCTCAGGGAAAATAACCTTTTGGGGGTGTACTCAAACAAAATTAGCAAAATTAATCTTTTTTTTAAAAACCCCTGAGTTACCAAGCATTTTAAAATAAAAAAAAAACAAAAACAACAACAATCCCAAAAACAAACCCTCGAATACTTAATTTCCAAAAAATGTGGTGCTGTCTTGCGAACATATTATTACGTACATATCAAGAGAGAAGAAAGTATCTTTATGAAAGAAAAGGGGGAATTTGTATTTTCAAATTAAAGGTTTGGATAATGAAACGCCGAGTTCTTAAAATTTGAAGAATTTAATGAAAAGGGGCCTCATGAAAAAGACCCCTTTCTTTTTATAAGGAGTTAATTTAGGCCATAAAACATACTTTTAAAAGGGTATATCCTAATTCTTCCTGTGAGAATAATTCAGCAGCGGGGGTTTGGGGTTTTGTGGAAGGGGAACCGGGAGTCAGAATTGGGTAATGGACCTGCGGGAGCACTGTTAAATGCTAAAATTTTGAGGTTCTTTCCCGCTGGAATTTTTCGTTTAATGGGCATATAACAGACCCCCCTTTTTTTATTTCATTTATTAATCATTTACGCATCATTGTTTTTTTATTTATCATTTATTTTCTTCATTATTGTTAGGGGGGGGGGGGGGGGGGGGGGGGGGGGGGGGGGGGGGGGGGGGGGGGGGGGGGGGGGGGGGGGGGGGGGAGGGAACGAGAAACAGACGAACGGAAGTTTTTTTTAAAAGATTTTTGATTTACAACGACACCCCTTTAAAAAGAAGAGTGACCGAAAAAAGAGAATCAACGCACATACACAAAAGTCTCGAAAAAAACAAATATTTCAAAATCGGGGGTCACTTTTTATCTCGACCACAATTTGCAGGCCCCGACTTAAACTTAGAATATTACTAAAAGGGAAGGGGGGTGGGGAGGGGGAGGAGGGAGGGGGGGGGGAGCCCAAAAGGGGCTATTACACAATACGCCCCATTAGTTGACATTTGACGTCACTCGCATGAGCCCAGTTCCCGTTCCCGGAACCTAGAAAAGACCTCGTTCTCCTGCCCAGCCCCTCCAGTGCTGGCTCTCTGCTCATTCGCGTCCCTGCGACACACCATTCAAATCGAACAAAATCATCACACCGCTGTGGCCGAGTGGCTCCCCTGGCGAACCCCCCCCCGAGGGGTCAGGAGGGCGGCCTGCCATCAGAACCTTTGTCGCGGGGTTTTCTACCCCCGACAAACTCCTCCCCCACACTGCGTTGCTTGGGAAATGGAGAGACTAAAATCGACGTTGATTTTCATCATCCACTCAATGGATGCGTGTCGGGCAGTGTTGTCAAACTTCCTGACCTTTATTACTGCTGTATCTCTCGGCCTGGTTGCCCCAGAAAACCAGATAGTAATCGTTTGAGTACAGCCCGCCAGCAGTCTCAGACCACAGGGAACCCACAAAACTTCACACCTCTCCTCACCCTTGCATTGAAAAATCTAAAACATGGCCCCTTTTCCCTGCTTAAATTCCCCTTGCTGGGGGTTTCTGTTAGAATCCCCAAAACATTGAAATTTCGGGGGCACTGTCTTTTGGAGGACAGGTACGCCCCCGGGGGGGAGACCCTCACATACGCGGGCCCCACACCAAGCAATTATCCGTCATAGTGTTGCAGGGGGTATCCTCCCTCTTTTGGATCAGAACAGGAACTATCCACAAGCCCCTACTGAGACAAAATTCTTGACGGGGGCGGCGTAAATGAGTTTCCTCCTCCCCAAAAGGTCGCCACACTGTCCCAAACGATACCCCCGTAAATTGCCGAGCCGGGACCCCGACAGAATCGAACCACGGCCTTAGACGGGGGAGAGACAAAAAATCTGGGTCACCATGACCACGGGCATGAAGGGGCTAAGAATTGGAACTTTGGTTTTTGTTTTAATGCGATTGATAGGATGTACAATCATGCTACGGTTTCCATTTTGGTCTGAGACGGGGCAGGGCTTCTTATGCTGACTTTTTTTTAAATGCCCCGGCGTCAGTCGGGCCCCAAAACAAACAACACCTGCAGTGCTGGAAAAAATTTTTAGCAACACTCCCAAAGACCCTCCATTAGGGATAAAAACTGACTGGTGGTCCCCCTCTTCCCACTTATCCTGCAGAAACCCCCCCCCCCCCCCCCCCCTCCCCTCTTCCTCTCCCCTCTCCTCTCTCCCCACTCTCTCTCTCTCCTGATACTTTTGGCCTGCGTCTTCTCCCTACTGCGTCAATCTTTTAAAACCCTAGATATTTTAAAGCAACACGCGCCGGGCTCACACACACACAAAAACACAACACACACACACACACACAACAACTCACCCCCCACCACCTCACACACACACACACACACACACAACCCACACACACCACACACACACTTGGGTCGCACCCTTTGTGCCCGTTTAGGGTGAAGTAAATACAAAGTGTGTAAAATTGAGCACAGAGAGAGAAAACACAAACAACAAAACTTTTATCGAGGGAAAAAAACAAGCGCATAAAACCCTTCGCACTTGCTTTTCATAAAAAGTTTGTGAAAGATAAAAAAGAAAAAAAAAAAAAAAAAGAGAAAGACATTGATGAAAAAAAAATTTTATGGGTGTCAGTCACATGGGGGTGGTGGACCAAATGGTTATGTTGTCCCGGGTTTTTCAGCCACGAAGACCAGCAGGCGAAAAGAGGGTTCCCTCAAAAGTAGCTCGTACTCAGGCTCTACCCCCCGTCTGAAATTTGACAATTGGAGGTGTATCAAACAAAATTAGCAAAAAAAATTTAAACTTTTTTTTTAAAAACCATGAAGTTTCCAAGATTTAAAAAAAAAAAAAACAAACAAAACAAAAACAATCCCAACACAAAACCCTCTGTAATACTTATATTCCAAAGAATGCTGGTGACTGTCTTGCTGAACATATTCATTACGATATCATATCACGAGAGACAGAAAAGTATCTTTATGAAAGAATGGTGAATTTCAAGTATTCATCAAATTAAAGGTTTAGTGATAATGACAACGCCGAGTTCTTAACATTTGAAGAATTTAATGAAAAGTGTGCCTCAGTGACAAAAAACCGGTTTTTTTCTATATAGGATTTAATCAGGCCATAAAACACTACTATTTAAATCAGGGTATACTCCTAATTCTTCCTGTGAGAATAATTCAGACAGCGGTGTGTGGCGTTGTGTTGGCAAGGGTAACCAGGCAGTACAGTCACTACTTGATGTGAATGCACACTCCCGGCAGCAGCTGTTAAATGCAATAACAATTTTTGCAGGATTCTTCCAGCTGGAATTTATCGGTTCAATGTGCAATATAACAGACTCTCCCTTATTTTATTCTTTCATTAATCATTATCATCGTCATCATTGTTATTATCATTATTATTATCATTATTATCATCATCATTATTGTTATCATCATTATCATTTTTGCACATGGGAGACGGAAACCTTTAAACACATCTCTTTTGGCATTGTCCCATATCAATAGTTTGGGGAAAGAGCGAGTAAAGCTAAAGGGATAAGAAGTACAAAGAGTAAAAACTCTTGTTTTGGGGAGACATGAACTATGTAAAGAGTAAAACTCTCGTTTTGGGGAGAAAATGAACTATGTAAAGAGTAAAACTCTCGTTTTGGGCAGAAATGAACTATGTAAAGAGTAAAACCTTGTTTTGGGCAGAAAATGAACTATGTAAAGAGAGTTTTACTTTTACAATTTTAATTTTCCCCCAAAAACAGGTTTTTTATCTTTCTTTTAATGCCCCCCCAAAACAAAAAAACTCTCTTTTTTGGGGGAGAAATGAACTATGAAAAGAGAAAAAACTTCGTTTTGGGGAAAATGAACTACGAAAAGAGGTAAAATTTCTTGTTTTGGGTAGAAAAAAACTATGAAAAGATTTAAAACTCTTTTTTTGGGGGGAAGGGAAAGGAACTGTAAAGACTAAGACTTTTTTTTGGGGGGAGAAATGAACTAGGTAAAAAAAAACTGATTGTTGGTAGTTTACAGACCTCCAGACTCAGTAAAATGATGTTTTTTATTTGAGAACATTCTAAAATTTTTTTGGGCCCAAAAATAGGAAGGCAAAAATTATGGATTGGTGGAGACTTTAATTTACCAGATATTGATTGGGTGTGAAGATGCCATACTTGGTAATCAATACAGTAAAAATTTATTAATACTCAGTTTTTTGATGCCACCAAAGCCCTTGGATTAGTACAGTCAGTTGAATCACCAACTCGTGGTAAGGCATTCCTGGATTTATTTTTTTTACCAATTGTCCAGGCGGCTTTAGGCAATAGGAATTAATTGCAGGCCTGGGTGATCATGACATAGTTCTCTTAGAGAGTAAACTTTCAACCCCTTTCAAAGAAAACCCCTTAAACGTACCATCAGACTCGGGAACCAAGCAGATTTACCAAAATTGCGCGGGGATACTCATAATTTCAGTCGTCTTTTTTTGAGGTCCCTAGGTTAAAGATAATGTCAGTGATCTTGGAAGTGTTAAAAACTAACTTGGAATTTATTATGGATGACAACTCCCTTTACTAAAATAACTTCAAGCAAGAACCACCAGCCAGGTTTTACTACAAAAACTAAACGTTTGTTGAGAAGGAAAACATCGTTTCTTTAAGAAATTGAAACTACATCCTAATTCAGAAAGATTACTGGTTAGGTATAACAAAAGAGAAGGTGTCAGAGAGAATGTAGACTTGCTCACTCCAATTTGGTTAATTCGATGATTTCGGAAGGTGATCATCAGAACAAGAAATTATGGTCTTACAAAAGGGGAGTAAGAGACAGGACAACATTGGGATTCCAGACCTGAGAAACAACCAGAATAACCAAATACAGGACCCTGAAGGGAAAGAAAAACTTACTAAACAAGCAGTTTTGTTCAGTTTTCTCAAATCCTAAACCTTTAATTAACTTTTAGACTAAAGGATGTTGATAACCCCCTGAAATGCAAAACATAAAAAGGTAAACAAAGCGGAGTATTTAAGTTACTGACCAATATTAATGAAAACAAAGCTACTGGTCCCGATGGCTTTCCCTGGCAAGCTCTTAAAATTATGTGCCAATGAATTGAGTGAGGTATACCAATTACTTTACCAAGCTTCACTGGACCAGGTTAATACTGATTGAGTGGCTTTGATGCGAGCATTGTTTCCCTTATTTAAAAAGGGGTGACAAAAAAAAAGCAGGAACTATAGACTGTATCTCTTACTCCTATCAGCTAAATTACTTGAACACATAATATATAGTAGCATAATGGACCATTTTGACAAATATGATTTCTTAAAAACGCCCAGCATGGTTTTAGACAGCGAAGGAGTTGTGAGACTCAACTTATAACAACTTCAATGATTTTAGTAACTGTCTTAAAAACAGACACCCAAATGATGCAATTTTATTAGATTTTTCTAAACCCTTTTGATAAGGTTGACCATGAGGGCCTGCTGCTTAAATTAGAACACATTGGCATTGGGGGGTTCTTTGTTTAAAATGGGGCTAGATCATTCCTCGTTGGGGAACGCAGAAAGGTTGTTGGGGAAAGGGTCGTCATCCCATTGTAAACCAGTCTTGTCAGGTGTACCACAGGGAACTGTTCTGGGGCCCTTTGGGTTTTTCTTAATTTTAATAAATGACATAAGTAAAAAATCTCTCTCCTGGAACTACTATAAGGCTTTTTGCAGATGACATTTTAGTATATAGAACAATCAGAAGCAAGAATGATACACGCATTCTAAAAGAAGATCTAAACGTTTTACAAAGTGGGAAAAAAATTTGGGGAAAATGGAATTTCACCCTCAAAAGTGCCAAGTGTTGCTTTTATATGTAACAAACGTCACTAATTAGATCAGATTATTCTATCCATAATACTATTCTTAAAGAAACTAATGCTGCAAATATTTAGGCGGGGATTATAGATAGTGTCCTCAAATGGAAAGAACATTACAATTTTAGTAGTAAGAAAGCAAATAACATCTTAGCTTTCTTACCACAGGAATATCAATGACTGCCCCCAAAAGGTTAAAGACGACTGCTACAAAACACTGGGTTAGACCATACTGGAATTTGGTTGCTCAGTTTGGGACCCTTACCATCTAAAGGACATTGATAACCTTGAAAAGTTTTCAAAAGAGAGCAGCACGGTTCGTAACAGGGAACCACATCAGAGAAAAGGGGAATACTAGGAAGAACATGAGGAAATTGGGGAATGGAAAACCCTTAAAAGAGAGAAGAGCTTTATTAAACTTAACACCCTTTTTCAAAGGCAGAGCTAAAGAAATTGTTTATTCCAATGGAACAACTAGTATGAATAAAAGTAGCCCCAGGAGTGGCGGTAAATGTTATACTATACCTGCATCAAATATTGATAGCCACTTACATTCTTTTTATCCCAGTTCTGTACGGTGTGGAACTCACTGGCCGGGTGCCATCAAGATTGCCAAATGCAATTCATTCAAAAAAACAAATTGATTCGACAGTTCTGAGATCTGCTATTGAAGATTTTCTATTTTTACTTCCCTGATATTTACTATTACCTGGGCCTGAATTTGGCCATTGCTTTTATCTTCTTGAATATCGAGTGCGACCCCTTGTTGGGTAAATTTGCTCCAGGGGGCCCAAAAGTCTGAGTCGCACTGTTTTATGGTATTTTATTTTACTTTTTAAATGCGCGTGGTGACTACTCGTTTTTGAGTAACCCGTGTTGTAGGAAGAAGAAAGAAGAAGAAAACTCTTGTTTTGGAGGAGAATGAACTATGTAAGATTAAAAAATCTTGTTTTGGGGGGAGAAATTAACATGTAAAGAGTAAAACTTTAAGGTGTGGAAATTTAAAACAAATGTTTGATTAAAACTTGATTTTAAAATATCCAAACAAGAAAGAAATGATCATGAAAACCCCCCCCCACCCCCCCCCCCCCCCCCCCCCCCCCCCCCATTTCTTTCTTTATAGAGGTAGGCTGGAACATGTTCGACTGTTTTAGATCTTTGGGGGGGCTGTTTTAAGTTTTCTCTCCGTAGCTGTATCCTCTTGTTTCCAAGTTTCACTCAAGAATGCGCTTAGCTGTTATGCATCTTTGTTACTTCTGTCATAAAAAGCCCGAAGGGCCTGCCCATGATGTATGTGTTCAGCAGCAGTTAATGTTGGTTCAGTAGGATATTAGGAACGGAAAGTATGAAAAACTGTCTAAAAACCAACACCTTCTCCGCAGTGAAATAAAAGAAACTTTTGTCGCGTCTTTTAAAAAAACAAAAACGAACAATTCCTGTTTAGTTTCCCGTTCCTTCGTACTCTGACAATCTTTAAAAGGGAGGGGTTATGTTGTTAAATTTTGTTCATATAAGTTGTCAATGAAACTGCGTTTGGCCACTAACGTACAGTGTGAGTGAGCCCTGTCTGAGTTTTTCTCTTCACGGTTTGTCCATTTTGTAATTTTTAGACTTGCTATGCTTTAGGCCTATGGCGTCTTCACCCAAGCAGTCACTCTCCTTTTAATGGGAGATCACTCACCATTGCCCGTTTAGATTCTATCAGAAGAGAAACCACTGTCTAGACTAGGCCTAAGGGAAGTAATTCGCGGCTTACAACTGTTTTTTTTTTTAGCACATGAGATGAACGTAATAATTTGAGCAAAACTAATTGCATTCTGTGTCTTTTTGTCTGTGTAAAAACATGTTATTACTACAAAAATAAAATTTAAAAGTGAAATAAGCATGCAAGAAATAAAAATTGCCAAAAAAGATAAATGATAGCATATATACAATATGTTTGTTAAAAAAATACTTATTTTCACTTTTTAAATTTACAATTAATTTTGTTTTTATGTTACATTGTTACACATCGCAGGTAAGATCATACTTTTAGGGATCACTTCAAAAGTATGTTCTGCCGAGATGTCAGGTAACACTGACAGGACCGTAACCTGCGATGAAGAGATGCAGTCCCCCTTCTGAGCGCGAAGCGGGTGTGGCTGACCGTTGGCTCTGGGGCCCTAGCGGTCAGTCTGCGCTATTGATGAACGTTCCTCTCTCCCTCTTGTGGAGTCTGGAGGAAGGGGTGGCAGTCTGAGGAGTTACGGACTCTCGAAACAAATATCGCCTAGCCTACCTGCTAGGCATAGATTTTAGCCTAACCTTGCGCTCCTACAGCTAGGCTACGCTAGTTGCTAAGGAGCCTAGCCTTGCGTAAGCTAGGCCTATTTGTCCCTAACATAGCCTAGCGCCTACAGCCTGGGCCTTTTATATAGGCCTATATAGGCCTATATATATATAGGCCTATAGGCCTTATATATATATAGCCTATATATATATATTAAGCTGGAAAAGTTAGGTTACAGTATTGGCTAGGCTGTTTTGCAATTTTAAAACCAGATTCGCTCACCTTAATGGAAGCTGATTGATGCTTTATGTCGGGTTAGGAGATTAGGTCAAGCTGAAGGTCGGTAAGCGTCGAGCCAGGCAAACACCATTCAAAAAGCCAGTTTGAAGAGAGGAGTTTCTCTCTAATTTCTTTAGCGGTGGTGCAGTTCTTTGCTCTTCTTCATATTCTTTTTCCTCCTCTTATGTTTTTTTATGATCGTTACTGTTATCATTGTTATTATTACAATTATTATTATCATCATACTAAAACAATTCATACAATTATTATAATCACGTCAACCTCAGTTCTTTTCCGTAACTCAGAGAGAGAGAGAGAGAGAGAGAGCAGTGTGAGAGAGAGAGAGAGAGAGAGGGAGAGAGAGAGACGACACGACACGACACGCGCAGAGAGAGACAGACAGACAGACAGATAAAAAAAATCACTCATCAAAAACCTTCCCCCCCCCCCCTCCCCCCCCCCAAAAAAAAAAATCCCCCCCACCCCCACCACCCTCTCAACCCCCTAACCCTCCCCACTCACGACCCAACCCCCACGACCTCCCCTAAACCCCCCCCTCCCCCCCCCCCCCCCCGCCCCCCCCCCCCTTGCTGACCTCTCACAGCCGCGGCGGCAGTCCAGGCGGTAGTCGCTGGCCACACGTTATGGCACCACAGGTAGTTGTCCACGTCGTACTTGGTCTTCACGCGCACCAGTTCCTTGTAGTTGTCCCCGTACAGCGTGTGCTTCCAGTCCTCCTCGTCCTCAAACAGCCCGAAGCCCTGCACCAGCACGAACGTACACAGGCACCGTTATGCGTATGGACGCACGCGCACGGACACACGGACGCATGCACGCACGCACGTACACACACACACGGACGAAAGCACGCACGCAATACACGAATACGCACGCATGCATGCACACCAGGCATGTACCACGCAAACACACGTACGCACACATACGCGTGCACGCACGCACAGCACCACACACGCACGCACGCTCGCACTCACTCACGCTCACACACAACCCCGCACGCACGCACGCACCACAACACACATACACGCACACACACACATGCACGCAAGCAAGCACACACACACACACACAAGATGGCGACTGGGTGGACAAGATGGCGACTGGTGGACAAATAGTTAGCTCTCGCTGATTTTTTTTAAATAAAATGTATGTCCACGACGAAAAACGAATGTACCCTCTGAAAATGCAATCAAAATTCCAAAACCCAAAGGGGAAAAAAAGATAAAACCCCGAAACAAAAGATGCAAAGAAACCCCCTACCCTGACTTACCCCCGCCCATTTCCTTTCTGACAGTCTTTCCCCTTGACTCCCAAGTGCCCTCACAAGAAATTGCCCTCAGACGAGGAAAGTTCTATTGGAGAGGAAAAAGGGGTCGGGAAAATACCCACTTCCACTTTCATCCAGGGACTAAAACCCTAGGGGGAAATCAACCCAGAACGAGGGGGGAAGGGCCCTAGGGGTTTAAAATTTTTCAATGACAAAGTACCAAAATAGGGGGAATGCAACAGATGGATATGAAAAACGAAAAAGATCCTGTTTTGATTCTTTTTCAAATGGGGAATTGAATAAGTAGGGACTCGTATTTTCAAGCTCGTTTCCCTTATGGGTAACGCCCACATCAACAAACCAAAAATTAACCCGAGACCCCGGGAAAACCCGGGGGGCTTTTGGGGGGGGGGCCAACCGTGGAGTGCGGAGTACGCAGACAACCCAGGGAGGGGAGGAAACTAAAGACACCCGACTAGGCCCAAGAAGATACCACACAAGCGGGTGGGCCCAATTTTATAAATGGCGACGAGGAAAAAACAAAGAAATATCGACCCCAAAAGTGCTGGTTTAGAAAAGCTGCAATAAATCAATGTTGCAGAGGCTGACTTTGGGAAAAAATAAATGGTTCTAAAACCTAAAATTTGTTTACTTTTTAACTGGTTTTTCGTGCCCCCCCTTGCTGGGTTTTTAAAACAGATTCAAGATAAACGGGGGTGGGGAAAACAAGCGGGTTATCAGTACACAAATCAAAGATTCTGTCGATCAGCATAGGGGGGAAAAACCGGGTTACTTTCTAGATTTAGAGTTTCTAAAACCCGTCAGGGCAAAAGTCATAAAACCGGGACACCCAGACCCAAGACCTTTTTTAAACCCTGAAAATCCTTTTCATCCAGCTAAAGATGGGAAAAATTGGCTAGAGGAAATAGAGAGAGAGTTCAGATTTTTCAAGATTACAGAAGTAAAGACAAAAATGATCCCTTTGGGTTGATCTACAAAGCGCAGGGGGTTTGCCCCGCTTGAAAAAAGATTACCAAATGTAAAAGGGGGCCCTGATACTACACCCGGGAGGGAGAAAATTGAAAAACCCTTCAAGCCAAAACAGAAAAAAGCATGCAAAAAACCCCTTTTCTTGAAGATGAGACAGAACTCGGGAAAAACAATTAATTCTACCAAACAAGACTAAAGAGAGAAAGTTTAAAAGAGTGGGAATTTGGGGCACAAAAAATGATGGGATTCGGGAACTTTTAAACCCAAAAACCAAAAGGGAATAAGCAAAACTTTTAAAAAAAAGCAATTTAAAAGAAATAAACCCCCTTTACCCAAAGTTCTTATTAGAAGAAAGCTCAAGAGGGGGGAAACCACATTAAAAACGGAAGACATGGAAAGACCGGGCCGTCGCAAAAGTAAGAAAGGGGAGCAAGATCAAAAAAAAGAGATGCCCCAAAATTAAAGGCCCTTCGAACAAGAAAGCCCAACCCAAAAAGCCCCCAAAAAAGGGCTTTACAGACACCAGGGCGGTTACTGGGGACAAAAGAGTTTTCACCCCAACCCCGGTAAAGGATGCCCAGCTCCCGGCAAGAAAAGGTAAGAAATGTAACAATTTACACCATTTTTTGGCAGCAGAATCCCGGGGTCAGCAGATTTTTCCAAGACAACATGTAAAAAGAAAAAAAAACCCTATTCTCAATCGGGAATTCCCCTCAAAAAGGGGGAAGGGGGGGGGGGGGGGGAAAAAACCCAACATTTCATCAAAATGAAAAATTCTTTTTCCCCTGAAACCTTTTAAAGAAAGTTCAAGAAGACATATAAAAAGACAAAACATTTTGGGGTTTAAAGGGTTCAACAATTTTTTTCCATGAAAAGTTTGAACCTGATAGCGGAGCTGACGTAAAAACATGGACAAACACCCTTTTTTAAAGCCTTAAGAACGATCAAATGCAAGGTAAAGCTAAAGGAGACACGTGACTTGAAGACACGTCAAGAAATTTTAACCTGAAAGGGGGTGAATTTCCCGCCACAGCCCCGAAAGGGCCACCAGGGAGCCGAAGAAAAGATTATAGTAAATTAAAGAAAACTTTTACTCACCTCCTTCTTAAGCAAAGAAAACGCTAGAAAAAGCTGGGCTGTTAAAAAATTAGACCAGGGGCCCTTAAAGGAACCTAATGAGACAAAATCAAAAAAAAACACACATCTCACAACTGTTTACTAAAAAATTTCACAAGCTTTGTTTCAAGGAGAAAGGCAAGATAAAAAGGGGCCCAAAGAAAAACCCCAATGAAAAAAAAACACTGTCCCAAAGTGGGCCCAAAGAAGCCAAGAACTTTTCCCCCTATTCCCTTTACAAAAACCACAAAGGGAAAAGGGGCGGGGACAAAAGGTTAAAAAAGAGGATCTTTTCGAGAGGGGTCCCAAGGATGAGCCAATCACCGGGTCCCTCACCAGGGGGTTTCCGCTGAAGCCAAAGCACAAGAAACCACAGAGAAGAAGATGGGGGCCCAACACAGTTTCAGAAAAGTGGGGGGCCTTGGGATTCCAAACAGCAGCGGGAAAAGGGTTTCAGGGTAGCACCAGCCCCGTTTGGTGGGGGGACTTCACCACAAAAATTTTAAAATGATTGCAAGATCTTTTCCAAGTTGGATAGGGGGAAATAAAGGGGTAAAACCCAACTAAAAACTGCATGAAGATTAAAGGGAGCTATTCCCAACCCATCAGCCACCTGGGGAAACAAAACCCCCCCAAAAGCTAATTTTGGGAGCCAAATCGTAAACAAGAGGGATTCGAAAAAGGTTTTCCCAAAAAAAATTTGGGGGGGATATTCCTCACTGCCTGAACCAGAGAGCCGACTCCCCTTCGGGGGAAGAAACCGGGGCAGAAAACATGACAGAACGCTCGAACGGGGTTTGCAGAGAGCAGCCCCGAATAGGGGGGTGCCGTTCAAAAACCCAAAATGCCCTCTTGGGAGTCAAAGAATTAGTTTTTTCCTTTGGAAACAGATCACGAAGGGTGGCTTCAAACCCTCTCCAGAAAAAGGGTTAAAGGGGCCGTCAAAAAAATGCACAGCACCAGAGAGCAAAGAGGCCGTGCGAAGTTTTTTGGGGAAATTTTGACAGGGGACCTATCAAAGTTTCTTTCCAAGATATGCAGTGTTGCCCAAGAGCCCCTGAAAAAATAAAAACACACAAAGCAAACCTTCCACTGGGGAAAAGAAAAAGGGGGAAAGCATTAAAGAAAAATTAAAGAAGAGCTTAAAAAAATGACAGAAACAATGGGCTTTCTTTGCCCCGGGAAGCCCTATCATCTTGAGATTTTGAAGCTAGTTTCCCATGAAGGTTTTCAGGGGGGACTTTTCCCGGGGAGACAGAAAAGGGAGTAAAAACCGGCCATTTCATCACAGTCACCCCACAGCACCGAGACAAGATCAGCCAAACAAAAAAGGACGCTTTGGCAGTGGGCATGGGCAAAGACAGTTTGGGGATTTACTTGCTGGGAGAAACCCGGATTCAAGTTTCACCCCAATCCCCCCCAAACCACTAATTTTTTTTCCCAGCAAGCCGACCCCCAAAGCTACCGCCAAGAATAGGGGAAGTGGGTTTATGAGCTTACAAAAAGAGCATGACATAGTTTAGAGCCGGGAAAGCCCAGCAGACCCCTTGGTTTTTCTTATCCAGAACCCAATCCCAAGGCCAACAATACCCGAAAAAACAGTTTCCCGCGAAGAAAGCTTCAAGACAATCACCCAGTAAGACCCAATCGTGGGGGACAAGATAAAAATCAAAAACCCTAAAAGATAAACCAACTGCAAAAAAAGTGAAAGAACCCCTTTCAAAGGGACTGGGAGATCCATAGAAAAAATCCAGACATAAAACCCCATCTTATAAACCCAAAAGTGACCTTTTCATGGCAGAAGGATTGTTTTTCAAAACATCACAGATTGGTTTCCCAAGGGGTTTGCAGAAAAAAGGGCTTTTAAATCGGGACACAGCTTGGACACCGGGGAATGACCAAGATAAAAGCAAATGTGGGGGAAAGAAGTATTGGTTCCCAAAAATAAATTCAATGATAAAAAAGCACTGAGCAAATTTTTTTTCAAAGTCCCCCGGGTCACCACAAAGCAGACAAGACCAAAACCCCGGCAAGGGGGAACCCAATTCCAGAGAAAACCATGGCACACATTTTCCCAAAGGACTTTGGGGACCATATGCAGGGGGGCCCCTTTTACAATTTGGTCGAAATAGATAAAAGAACCAGGATATGGGAATTTAAACGCGTAAAACTAACGCCCATGCAAATCAATAAATTTCAAACACTGGGGGAAGATAATGGAAAAACCATGGCAAAAACCCAAGAGAATTGAGACGGAAAAGGGGGCCCCTCCTTTAAAATTTTCAGCAGAATTCCAACGATTACCGGAAGAATTGGGAAAAAAACACCATAGAGTAACACCTGCACACCCGAGAGCAAAGGGAGAGGCTGAAATTTCATGAAAAACCCTGAAAAAAAACTGAGCAATTGCCCCACTTAAAAAAGGGGAAAAATCAAAAATCGAAATTCCAAAAAAATGTTTTTGGGTTACAGGTCAAACAGAAACACCCAGCAACACAGACAAGTCCTTATGGGCCTTGAGAACAGAGGGGGTGGGACAAAAGGGGTTTAACGACAACAGTATCGCCAAAAAAACTAGAAGAAAAAACAAATGACAAGAGGAAAATTCCCTGCAAGGATCTCCATTACAAGCAAAAAATGAAAAAAACAGCAGAAAACCAAATCCCACCGAACGACATTTCCCATCATCGGAGCCCCATGTTCGGGGAAGCCAAAAAGAAGAAAACCCAAAAAACTAACAACACGTAAAAACCCATCATCTATGGGGTTTGTCCAAAATCAGGGGACCCCGCATAAGAGCCAGGAGGATTTACGACAAAAAAGAATCCACAGAGATGCCACCATTTCAAACTAGAAACACAGGTTTGGAAAACAAAAAAAGACTTTGTTTAAAAGAGAACGAAAACCGCAACCGAACAAAACCGGGGAAAAATTTTTTTATCCACCCCCAAAAAAGGCGCACCATTAGAAATGACAAACCCAGAACCCAACCCCCCCCCTTAACCAAAGCATGCCCAAAAAAAAAAAGAATAGTGACAAGCACAGAAAAAAGGGGCCCCCCAATCCAGTCAGAGGATATGGTATCGGGCAGAAGAGACAGCCACGTTTCCCAAAACCCACCAGAACCCCCTATGTCGGAGGGACAAGGGGAAGAAGATTTCGACTCAGAATAAACCTTCTCCCCAAAAATTGGGGAAGACCACCCGGGAAGAAAACCGGTGGAGAAGCCCCAATTTATAGGGAACACCAGGAAGACGGGGAGGGGTACTCTTTTGGGTTACAAAACTTTTTTAGGAGTACCACCCCAAAATTGTAAATGAAGAGGGGAAAAGGTTTCACAAAAAAGTGAAGCTAAAGGGTTTACTCACAGGAAAGTGGGGAAAACCTTGTTGAAAAATTTAGTGTTTAAACGGGTCACAACCCCTTATTGTTTTGTAGGAGGGACATTGGTTGCAGAACTTTTTTATGTGATTCATGGAATTATGTTATCAGGGCAATCGGGCAGAATTTTTTAAGTCATGAAAGACATCAGTGCAGAACTTTTATTAGGGGAAAAAGCAGCTTCAGAGATAGAAAACCCCAAATTACTCCAGTTTGAACAAAGGGGGGGATGATAATTTAACGGCTCGTGTCAAGTGAAACCAAAATTGGGGTAACGCCCACACACCGCCACAATACACAGATTTCCCGGGCCCACCCGGGGGGTTTTTTGGGGGAAAAAAACCGTCGATGGGGAAAACGCAAAACAATCCGGGGAAAGCGGAGAGGCAACTGAGACAGCGCCCTAGGCCCAAGAAGACTACCATCACATTTCGGGTAGGCAGACTTATGGGAAATCAACAACCCTCAGAAAGGCTTAAACCAAACAAAACCAAAAAAAAAGGGGAAAAATGCGTCAGTAACTAAAAAGCAATGCCCCCAAATTTCGAAAGGTTATCAGCCACCCCAACGCTTGAAAAAAGATTTTGGCCCGGAAAAGAAAGAGAAAATTTAAATTTGCCAATGGTATTTGCGAAACTCAAGTCAACAGACGATTTTACATTTCTGCAACGTAAAAAACCTAAAAAAGAGACAAAAAGGGCCATGCAGGATAAAATTTTCCCCCAAACCCCAAAGGGGGATCAGGTTTTAAATAGCCGGAAACCCTTGGACAAATTTTTTTCATTCTGTTGCATGGGAAAAAAAAAAAAAAAAACCAAAGGAGCATGTAAAACAAAAAAGAACATGAGTCGAGGCACCCAAGAATTTTTTTTAAAAAAGGACAAGAAAATTCCGAGAACAAAAGGGAAAGGCCCCTTACGGGCACGGGAAGAGGAAAAGAAAAAAAGCGCTTCATCAGACACCAATCCCCCAAAAAAAAGGAGCTAGAAATCAGCGAAAGATAATGCAATGATGCGGACCGGACCAAAAACTAAGTTGGTTTCGAAAAAAACGAATCAGAATTCCCCAGCAAATTTTCCCCGATTTTTGCAAAAAGAAAGTTACCATGGGAGACAGGAAAAAAAAAACCCAGACAAAAAAGGAAAAAGAGGAAAAGAGAACAAGGGTTTTTACAGCCCGGGGAAAAAAGAAAAAAAATATACAAGACCCGAGAAAGGAACCCAGTCATAATTTTTGGGGTGAAATAGAAAAAAATATTCCTACAACAATGAACTTTCGAAAAATACCATGCCGACAGAAAAAGGGGAAAACCGCCCCAGGGGAAAAGGGGATGGGCCCAGAAAACAATACTTCTTCAACAATGAAAAAATACAAAAATACCATGACTTTAGAAATGGAAAACCGACCCCCAGAAAAAGGGGATGGGTTTCCCGAAAACAATATCTCTACAAAATGAAAAATACGAAAAAGTTCAAAGGAGCAGGGGAAATAAACCGACCCCGAAAAAGGAGGTGGTTCCGAAAAACAAAACTTCTCCCAAAATTTAAAAAATACGAACATACAATGGGACCCGGGGGGGGAAAACCGACACAGAAACGGAGGGGTTTTTAGGAAAAAAGACAAAAAAACAACCATGAACCACATTTTAAGCATCATGGAGACAGGGGAGGAAAAAACCCAGGCCCCGAATGGGGTAAAGAATACAGAGAACAAGACTTTCTCCAACTCTGCCAAACAAAAACCTACAAGGAGACGGGAAAAGGAAATCAATCAAAAATCGGGATAATTACGGAAACCAAAAGTGGGCTACGACCATAATCCCTGACGAAAGTTACCAAAACAACGGGGGGAAAAAAAAAATAAGAAAAAACCAAAAAACAAACCCCCGATCGGGGAAAAAAAGAAAACCCCCCCACCCCCCCCCCCCCCCCCCCCCCCCCAAACCCAAACAAAAAAAACAAAAAACAAAAAAACCCCCCCCCCCCCCCCCCCCCCCCCGCAAACCCCCCCTTAAAAAAATGAGGATTTAAAAATAGGAAAAACTGGGCCGAAATTCCAAAGAAACAAAAATGGGGAAAATTAAATGAAAAACCCCGGGAAATTCAATAAATTTAAAAAACCCAAAAATAAACCCCAAAAAGAAAAATAACCCCAAATTTTCCAACTTTTCAACCGGAACAAACCCCCCTTAAAAGGCAAATAGGGAAAGGATATGGGAAAAAAATTTTTGGAAATAAAGGTTTAAAAAACCCCAATTTTAATTTTTTGGTTAAAAAAAAGAAATAATCTAAAATTTTTAAAAACATTTTTTTACCCCCAAAACCTTTTTTGGGAAAATTTACAAAAAAATAAAATTTAAAATTTTGAACCCGGTCGTAAAAACCCTTACGCGGCCAATAAAAGGGGGGAAAGGCCCAAAAAATCAGGGGGGGGATTTCCAAAAAATTTAAAAAAAGAAACAAAATAAAATTTTTTTCCCCTTTTTACCTTTTTAATAAAAACAATTTTTTGGTTTTAAAAAAGAAAATACGGGGGAAAAATTTTTTTTCCCCGGGAGTGATTAACCCCGGAAAATTTTTTTTGGGAAAAGGGGTTCACAAAAAAATTTGGGGTTAAGAAGGGTGATTTGGGGAAAAATTTCTTTTTCCCCAAAAATTATTGGGGTTTTTAAACCCCGACAGGGAAGTTCCTAATTTAAACAAGGGAAAGAAAAGCCCAAAAGTAAAAAATTTCTTTCCTGAAAGCCCTTAACTTTTAAAAATAGAAAAGAAACCCGATGTCAAGGATAAAAATAAAGTTTTTTATAAATTAGGGAAAAAATTTAAAACCCCTTCAAAATTTAAAAAGCTTTAACAATTTTGCTTTTAAAAAAGATCGGGCGAAAATCCCAAAGGGGGAAAAACTTGCTTCACAACCCCCGGGTGCCCTGTGGCAAAAAAATTTCCCTTTAAAAAAAAAAAATTTGAAGGGCAAAAAAAAGAAAGAAAAAATTTTAAAGGGAATTGACCCTCCCAAATTTGAAAAATTTAAACCCTTTTTCCCAAAAAAACCGAAGCCATTTAAAAAAAAACTTCCCCAAAAAAATAAAATGTTGCAAGGGAAAAAAATCAAAAATTTTTTTTTGGGGGAAAAAAAACCGGTTTTTTAAACCAATTTAATTTTAACTTTAGAAAAAAAAACGCTTAAAAAAAAAATGCATTTGAAAAAACCCAAAGGAAATAAAACCCGGAAACCCGGCAAACAACACCACCCAATTTAAAAAAATGGATGAACCCAAAAAAATATTTTGAAAAAAAATTAAAAAAAAAAAGGAAAAAAAGAAGTAATGGGGGCAAATTTTTTAAAATAAAGAAGTTAAAAATTAAAAAAAAGGAAAGGAAAAAAAAAAAAATAAAAAAGGAAAAAAAAAAAGGTAAACAGTTTGGCCTTGGGCAAAACCGGGTAAAAAAAACCCAAAAAAGGGGAAAAGTTAAAAAAATTTTAAAAAAAATTAAAAGAGGGGAAACAAAAAAATATTTTAAAATCTTCTTAAAAAGGTTTAAATCAAAAGAAATTGTTAAAAAAAAGAACAAATCTCCTGGAAAGGATGGGGTAAGGAATGAATTTTTAAAAACTGGGGGTTTCAGGGGAAATTTCTACCCCCATTGGGGAAAAAATATTTAATTTTAAATTTTTAAAAATGGGGCAATACCAGATTTAGGAAAAGGGCCTTTCAGTTCCTATTTACAAAGGAACCCAAAAAGAACCCAGCAACTACAAGGGGGGAAAAACCCCTTAATTGGGCATTAAGCAAAGTGTTTTTGCCAAATATAAAAACTCGAATAAAAAATCATTTGGAAACAAAAAATCTTTTATCTAATGTAAAACAGGTTTCCGAAAAAAACCCAGAACCGCCAGATCAATTTTTTTTCTTAAAAAGTTTTAGTAGACCAAAAATTAAAAATCGCGTAACGGGGAGATTGGGATACATCTTTGTCGATTTTCAGGAAAACATTTTTTAAAAAATTTTCCCCCGAAGGGTTATTAATAAAATTACAAAGATTTGGGGATTTGCTGTAATGGGTTTGGGGTTTAGTCAAAAAAAATGCCCCACAAATGCAAAAAATCTTTTTTAGTTGGGTTAAAAAAGGAGCCTTTCAATTTCAGTACATAAAGAAAAGGGAAATTTTTCCCAAAAAATCCTTGAGTCCAACTTATTTAATTTTTTTTATAAACGATCTAACCAAAAAAGATTCCAACTGAAAGGGTTCAACCCTCACCTGGGGGTCATTCAACCCATACCCAAGGGGTATCTGCTTATGTATGCAGACGACCTTTTTATCCTTGCAACATCGAAAAAGGTTTAACCAAACAAAAATTTAAACCAAATTTCATTTAAATTTTAAAAATGGGGGGTTCCCAAAAAAACATAGAAAGACCCAAAAAAAACTAAAATTTTCCCAAACGAACCCAAAAGTCGTCTATGTTTTTAAAAGTTACAAATTTCAAATTTTTAAAAGCAGAAAAAATACAAATAACCCTTTGGGAAAAATATTTCATAAAACAGGAAAATTGAAAATCCCCAGGGGGAAAATCTAAATTCCCAAAGGAAATTAAAACAACTTTCCTTAAAAAAGACGTTTTTAAAAAACAAAATATCGATTTTAAAACTTGTTCTTAAAATTGTTTGATAGTCTTATTTTATCAATATTAATGTTGGGGGGGGGATGTATGGCTTAAACCCTTTTTTTTTTAAAATTAAATGATAATTTTTAATTTAGATAATCTGTTTTTAACATTGCCTTTCAAATTAGTTTTTTCCCCATGAAATACTCAACACAATTTTTTTCAAGCAAAAGGTAGGTGTAAAACAAAAAAGCTATAAACCCAGCGGGAATTGGAACTTGGGAAATTTTCCCAAATTTGCTTAAAAAATAATTCATCAGATAAAAAAGTTTTTCCCTCAATTTTAAATCTGAAGACAAACCCCGCTTTTTAAAATTTAAATACACTAACTGTTAAACAACGAAGAACAGCCCAAAAACCTTGGTTTAGATTTGTCAAACAAATTCCCCAGGGGGTAATGGGAAATTTAAGCCCTGTTTGGAATAACCACTAATTTTAATATTAACAAGTTTGTTATTGGTCAAGAAAAAACTAAAAGATGAATTGTATTATTTTGGAAAAGAAAAAATCAGGGAAAAAGAATCAAAACTAAAATTTTATTTACAAAATTACTACAGATTACAGAATGGAAACCCTATTTAAACAAACTCTTTTATAAGCTTCTATTTAAAAGCAAGCACTTTTGTAAATTTAAAGGGTTTTTTTGTCACGATCTTAAAATAGAAAAAGGTTTGATATACTAACAAAGAGGGAAAAAAAAACTGTGTTTGGGAAAGTAAAGAATTGAAGACGAAATTTTAAATTTTTTAGATAAATGTACTAAATTAAAGATATAAGGCGGCAGTTTTTAGGGAAACATCAAAAACAAATTAAAAAATACAAAATGCGCTGCCATCTATCTAATTTCAAAGACAAACTTAACAGCGGATCTCCAAAAAAATTTCAGGGTAAATTTTAAAGTGTCGATAAGGTTTTTTAAAAAAAGGTTTTTACAAGGACAAATTAAAATAAAACCAAAATAAATTGGGTACAACAACAAGCATCAATTTTGTATTTTTGTCATTTTTTTGTTTATCCCTTTTTTCTATTTAAATTTTTTGTCATAAAAAACCCGTTTCCCGGGTTTTCAAAAAGGAAAATTTAAAATATTGAAACTTTTAATCTTGAATCTTGAAAAAACCCCACAAACACACACACACACCCACACACACACACACACACACCACACACACACCCACACACACATAAATATGAAATTGGGGTTACTAACCCAACGACTTACAAAAACGGGAAAGGGGGAGATACACAAACGCTTTTTAAGACACCCCCACACCCAACACCCACACACACACACACACAACACCACACACACACACCACAACAAAACCCATAAACAACAACAACGGTAGAAGCATAGTATGTGGTGTGGGGCGAACGCCCCAAGTTTATTTTCTGATGCTTGGCCCTTGATCCAATAGTGCGGGCGGATGAAAAGAAAATTTTCCCTTTTCACGGGGAGAAAAGAGAGAGAAGATAGGGGAGAGGGGGAAGGGGGAGGGGGAGAGAGAAAAGAGAGAGAGAGAAGACAAGACCCAAAACAAGACAGACAAGACAAGACAAGACAACAAAATTAATGAAACCGGGGCCTTTTGCCCCTGCCAAAAGGGGGAAAAAGTGGGGGGTTTGGGGGTAAAAGTCAAAAGGAATTTCCCGGGGTGTCAAAAAAACAAAGCCCCTGACATAAATAGAAGTCGGGGGGGGGGGGGGGGGGGGGGGGGGGGGGGGGGGGGGGTAGGGGGGTGAAAAGCGTGGGGGTGGCTTACGGTAATATAATCACTTTAATACCTTGTGGCTCAAACACGTGGATCAACAGGAAACATTTACATTAATACTTAAGTAATTTCGACCTCAGCTGAAGTGCCATTTTTGTATATAAGAAGCGACTGCGAAATGAGTGACTAGGACTTGTCGCGCAACATATACTAGTCTGACCATTTGAGGGTTGATTGTAGACTGTTCGCGGTATATACTGCTCTCTGAGTGTTGATATACCGAGCAAATGAACATGAAATGCATTTCAGATTCATTCTGGATTTTGACAGTTCGGGCAGTCAAAAGCATAGGAGAGAAAGAGAGAGAGAGGAGAGAGAGAGAGAGAGGAGAGAGTGAGAGAGAGGAGGAGAGAGAGCGAAAGAGAGCGAGCGAGAGAGAGAGAGAGGGATAGAGGGGAGAGAGAGAGAGCGAGAGCAAAAGAGAGCAAGCGGCGAGAGATGAGGGAGAGAGAGAGAGAGGGGTGAGAGAGAGAGGAAGAGAGAGAGGAGAGAGGAGAGAGAGAATTACAATTATCTTTATTTCACAACGGGGAAGTATTGACTCAGTCATTCTTTTCAATTTCCCGTGATATTACGCTAAACTAGTACTAATTGATACAACTTTATGCATCAAAACACGGTTTCACACACACACACACACACCACCCCACACAAACACAACACACACAAACACACACAACACACACACACACACACACACAAAACGCACGCACGCACGCCCCGCACGCACGACACACCACACACCCCACGAGGGAGAAGAGAGAGAGAGAGAGAGAGGGGAGGGGAAGAGAAGAGAGAGAAGAGGGAGAGAGAGAGAGAGAGAGCGTACTTCACTCCATTAAACCCTAAACACCACTGAGACAGCGGGGAAAGATCTGAACGCGGAAACCACCAGCCCACGTCACTGACCCGGAGGTGCCGATGCCCAAGCTTTGAGTCGCTTGCCGAAAGGTGATGGCATATTTTACGAAGGCGTCATCGCGAATGGCGTCACTGTCCTCCCACGTCGCTGACAGACCGAGACTGGCGCCTTCCTCACAGCGTCCGACACGTAGCCAGTGCTGTTGATGGTGCTGATCACTCCTGTCAAAGGGGGGGTGGTGGTGGGGGGGGGGGGGGGGGATCACATACGGGACGCACGCACACACAACATACACACACAAACACACACATACATGCATGCACGCGCGCGCACACACACACCACACACACACACACACACACCAACAACACATACATGCATGCACGCGCGCGCGCACACACACACACACACACCACACACACACAACACACACATACACGCATGACAAGCGCACGCACGCATTAAACACGCGCGGGACGCACACACACACCCACACA
>CM031622.1:11581871-11594427 GCA_018398815.1 Conus ventricosus
TAAAAAGAGGGGGTGCTTTTGGCTTTTGGGCAGAGAGTTTTGGTTTTGCTGTGTAAAGGCACTGTTGTAACTGTTGTGTGTCCTTTAAATCTGTGTGTCTGTGTCTGTTGCGCTCGTCATTGTGTGTTGTGTGTTTGTTCACTGTTTGCATGGGATGTGTAAATATCCAGTCGGTTACATACGTGTGTTGACACACTGGGTTTCTGATCAACACATCATGATGGCTCACATTTTTATGCCTTATTTGCTGTATGTTCTGTTCTTTTTCTGTTTTGCTTGTATTTGTTGTTTTTTTCTGTTACATCATGACGGTCACAGTTTATCAGTTATTTAGCTATTTTGTCTGGTTCTGTTTTGCTATATTTGTTGTTTTGACAGTACTGACGAAACTTCATTTTCCAGGTAACTGCTTTTATATTTCTTATCATTAGTATTAAGATATAGTTATGCTTGCCCTTTGTTTGAGCCCAAACTCTGAGCGTTTCAGTCCGAACTGTCCTTATACAACAGCTCCTACCGGGGTAACCGACTGAAGAGCTGCCTGCTGGCGCTTCATTCAGGTCGTTTCCCCTCATCGTTTCATCACATTTTTCCCCCCCCCCCCCCCCCCCCCCCCCCCCCCCCCTCTTTCCCTTCCCATTCTCACGCACAGGTCTGCGTCTTGTGTAACATGTCTCCCATCCAAGGGCGAAACTGGCTTCTGTTTTCCAAAAGGGTTAGTATGGGGATTTTTAACGTTGTGAGATGAATTGCGCGCGTTCCACCGAACCGGTCTCCCCGTCTCATCGAAGAACTTTGAAGGAAAAGGGTGTCGGAACCGATGTCAACTCCAAGGAAGTTGTAGGTTTACCACAGAGGGATTATCATTCAGAATGATCTGTTTGTAATTTGAGTGTGCTGCGGGCTTAGTAATCATAGAGTGGTGTTCTGCATCTGTTAAGTGGGACAGTTACCAAATGAACATCGTCAGATTTGCTCTGCTACGGTGTGTAGTGTCTCCCCAGGTGGTGACCTTGTTCAGCCTGTGTATGACAGTTTCTGATGCATTGCCCCGGGAAAACCGACTGTGGAGGAACCCTGGATGTTGAAATTCACGGAGGAAATGTGGAAATTCACGGAGGAAAATGTGGAAATTCACGGAAGAAATGTGGAAATTCACGGAGGAAATGTGGAAATTCACGGAGGGAAATGTGGAAATTCACGGAGGAAATGTGGAAATTCACGGAGGAGTCGGGATGAGAACAGTAATGGCAGCGCCGCTCAGAATGTGTACAGAATGCGGCAGGACGGAGAAGAGCCCCACCCTCCCCCTCCCGTACTTCCTCCAACCACCTCTCTCCCTCTCTCCTCTTCCCCCCCCCCCCCACCTCCCCTTCAGCCTCATCCACCACCCTAGTCCCACTCTCATTTCTTCACCAGAATGTTTAAAAAAAAAAAGCAAAAACAGACACAAATAGCTTGCTACAATTATCCCATCATAAAGCTGTTTGAGGGCGTTCTCAGTGTAAACCGCGTAGCCGGATTGGACTTAGAAGAAGCACAGCTCTGAAGAGAACGGGGGCAGATGAATCTAAAAGGGCTGAAAGTGTCATCATTTTTTGTTCCAACACCAGGCAGAGGCACTGGGCGTGTTCGACCGTCTGGTTCTGAGCCCCGATGAGGTGTGTGGCCTGGCGCTGGGGCCGGAGTGTGCAGAGTCTTACTGGCCCTTCGATTCCTGGAACGTCACTTTACCCAAGAAGCCCAAGCCGCCGGTGAAGCCACACGTCTTGCCAAAGGTACTTGGTGTCCTGTGGTGATGTCTTTATGCTTATTGCCTGATTACAACCAAAGGTACTTGGTGTCCTGTGGTGATGTCTTTGTGCTTATTGCCTGATTACAACCAAAGGTACTTGGTGTCCTGTGGTGATGTCTTTGTGGTTAGTGCCTGATTACAACCAAAGGTACTTGGTGTCCTGTGGTGATGTCTTTGTGCTTATTGCCTGATTACAACAAAAAAAAGTACCCCTGGGTTCGTACAGTCCTTAAAAGTCCTTAATTTGGGGGGGCCTGCTTTTCATGGCCTTGAAAGTCCTTTAAAATCAGGCTTTTGCTCATAGGTCCTTAAAAAATGCATAAATTTTGTCCTTGCCAATGATTTTGAATAAAGTTTGTGTAAAATCAAGAATCTATTAAAAAAAAAAAAAAGAATCTGAAATTGAATCATTTTTTTTTTAGAAAAGGTATGCATGTATAAGAAGTCCAAGTAGAAGTTGACTGACGATCTCACTGATAAGTCATCTGCTGCAGGTGAAAACACCAGAGTTACTGGCCTTCATGGAGCCTGTGCATGTAAAAGAATGACCCGCCATCTTGAAATTGAGAAGCCAGTATGCCAGGGTAGTGTCTGTGTAACATCGTTTGGCTGGGAAAAGAAGAGTACAAAGAATGGTTGCAGGCAGACCCAGGTGGAGATAAAAACAAGGCCTTTTGCTGCCTGCGCAGAAAAGTCCCAGACAGTGAATCATATAATTTGTGTCAGTATTTCATGATTCTTCTTCTTAAAATGATGCTTGAAGTTAGTCCTTGAATTTTTTTTTAAAGTGCATGAAAAATCCTTGATTTGGGGTGTTTTTTTTTGTCAGGAGATCTGTGTGAAACCCGAAAAAGGAAGTCAATATTCCAAGAAGCACAACTCACGAAAAGCGTAGCAGCCAAAAACATAGGTCAGAAAAGAAAACAAAAAGCCCAAACATAAAGGAGACAGTTGCGAACTTAGGAACGATCAGTTCATTTAAACAAACTGATGTGAATTTGAAATCATGCAAAGTACAACATTCTGTATGACTTCGTTCATAACGGTGATGGCTTGATGCATTTAATTACATCTCGATATAGTTGAAAACTCTGAGCTATCTCTGTGCTGGAGTATTTGTTAATAATGATATCCTTCCACATCAAAGCTGTTTTAGTTAGCGTTTTACTTCCTGACTTTTACAAATGGAAACAAGTCTTTGTAAGAGTAAATCAGTGATGGCGAAGAGAAACTTAAAAACAAACAAAAAGCTAGCACTGTGATGTAGAGAATCGTTATTGGGAGAATAATTCAGTGTAAATCAAGAGAAAACGTTTCCAGAAAAAAACGTAGAAAGGGGGAATCTTTGTTAGGAGGTTAATCTGGTATAGACCCAGAGCAACTTTGTGATGGAGGAAATCTTATTAGCTCTCAGTTTTTGAGATTTTTGCATTTGCATGATGGATGTTTGTTTTTTTTCGTAATTCTGTGCATTATTTCTAAAATAATAATATTTTTGTGATTAATGTGTCTATTTCAGGTTTTTTAGGCGATATATTGCTTCAGCTAACAAAAAATGTTGCTTTAAATACCATAATTCCGGGAAGAAAACCATCGATCACTGGTGATCGAAATTCAAGGGAACTGAAGAGAGTTAAAGGGTAAACCTTGCAAAGACAAAGGCATCAATCTTCCAGAGTGAGAAATAAAAAATTAGTGTGAAGGGAGGGAGTGTGTTACTGTAAGGTTTCTTATACCTCAGCAGCAAGTTTTGGGTGCAGTGGGAGACCTGGGTAAGTTGATGAAAAGGAAGTGAGGGCCCGGTGACATGAACTGAGGTTTTTGAGATTTTGCATTTTGCATGATGGATGTTTGTTTTTTCGTAACATTCTGTGCATTATTTCTAAATAATAATATTTTTGTGATTAATGTGTCTATTCGGGTTTTATTAGGGCGATAATATTGCTTCAGCTAACAAAAAATGTTGCTTTAAATACCATAATTCCGGGAAGAAAACCATCGATCACTGGTGATCGAAATTCAAGGAACTGAATGAGAGTTAAAGGGTAAACTTGCAAAGACAAGGCAATCAATCTTCCAGAGTGTAGAAATAAAAAATTAGTGTGAAGGAGGGAGTGTGTACTGTAAAGTTTCTCTATACCTCAGCAGCAAGTTTTGGGTGCAGTGGGGAGACCTGGGTAAGTTGATGAAAAGGAAGTGAGGGCAGGTGACATGAACTGAGGTGACAGAGTTAAGGGACCTGTCTGAACAGCCGGGGTCACCCACCCTGCGAGTCCTGCACCTGACGGACATCCACCTGGACAGTATGTACACTCCTGGAGCCAACGCCATCTGCCACGAGCCCCTCTGTTGCCGTGTCGGCGATGGAAAGCCAGGTGGGTGTTGCGGTATTGGTGCCTGTTAATTATAGGTATGCAAAAAAACTTGTTTTAACTTTGAAAGTTTTGACTTGCCAGGCCATAGCAAGTGGATAGATGGGTGCCTCATGTGTCATCACGTGATCAGCCTGTTCCCAGACTGAATCAGTTGAAATCGTGAAAAATGGTTAGAGCATGTTGGGAACTGAAAAACCAGGCAAGGTTCCACCTTTGTTGAGTAGATCTCAGCTTCAGTACCAATAGTCAAGGTTCCACCTTTGTTGAGTAGATCTCAGCGTCAGTACCAATAGTCAGGGTTCCACCTTTGTTGAGTAGATCTCAGTTTCAGTACCAGTAGTCTGCAGGGAGCTGTCAAGAAAAGCATCTTCCTAGTGCTTTGATTTGTTTGTTGTTTGTATGGTGTAGAGCACCAGACGTCCTAGTGCTTTGATTTGTTTGTTGTTTGTATGGTGTAGAGCACCAGACATCCAAGTGCTTTGATTTGTTTGTTGTTTGTATGGTGTAGAGCACCAGACATCCTAGTGCTTTGATTTGTTTGTTGTTTGTATGGTGTAGAGCACCAGACATCCTAGTGCTTTGATTTGTTTGTTGTTTGTATGGTGTAGAGCACCAGACATCCTAGTGCTTTGATTTGTTTGTTGTTTGTATGGTGTAGAGCACCAGACATCCTGGTGCTTTGATTTGTTTGTTGTTTGTATGGTGTAGACCACCAGACATCCTAGTGCTTTGATTTGTTTGTTGTTTGTATGGTGTAGACCACCAGACTACGGTGCTATGGGTACTAAGTAGAAAACAAAGCCTGTATTTTCAGGATCCCGGCAAAAGTATAATTTGGAGAGCAGGGAGGTAAGTTCTCCCCAAATCTCAAGAGTGATCGCCCTTAGTTTACAACTTTGCATCATGGTAGAACTAGCTCAGTTTTCTCCCTTTCCTTGGTGGAGGAGCATGCCTCTTTCTGCTCTCTGATTTTGCCAGCTTCATTGTCAGTTCGATATGGTTTCCTACAGGCGACCATTTATGTTGGCGTTTCCTTCGGAAGGGAAGGCTTCTCATTCTCTGGCTGTTTGACAGAGAAATTCTCCAAAGTTGCATTGTATTGTGTGTAGTTTATGACAGCAGACATCCTCATTGTTGTTTACCATGGGGGGTCTTCCAAGTCTGCGTCAGAACCTGCCACTTTGACGGTCTCTTCTGTTTGCTCCTGTTGTTCAAAGTGGAGTTCTAATGATGATTCACGTGATACCTGCATCTCTTGTGCTAACTGCTTGATGTTCGCACACTGTAGCTTTTGTGAAAATTGGTCGTGCTTTATGGTGTTCTGTGTGCGATTTCTCGCAATTACTTCTGTTTGGTGGGTGTTTAGGGCGCTGTCACTTCCTGTTTGGACCCTTCTCCTGCCCCACAGTGGGGATTCATGTGAAGTCTTTTGTTAAGGGGCTCCGTTTCTGATGATATTATTCCGGTTTATCTGAAGTGTTTTGTGTTAGGAAATTTGCGATGCTTACTGTGTTACAGAGTGGCTAGTGTTTTTGCATTCATTGTGTAAGATACACAAGACTTAAATTTTAACGCATTTAATTTGTTTTTAGTGTGTTTTGACTTTTCTTTTTTTTGGTTCTTTTAATGCCTATCTGAACGTCTGAATTTCGTGTAAGATTTAAAATGTTCTCAACTCGTTGTGGTGTTTGTTCCACAGTGAAGGGCATTGTTGAGGCTTTTTTTCCCCCATGTCATTGTCATCTGCGCTTCGCTTGCCTTGGACAGGGCCTGGACAGGAAGGGGCCGGTTACTATGGTGATTACCGGTCTTGTGACACCCCAACCTGGACATTGGAGGGACTGTTTGCCCACCTGTCCAGACAACAGGTACGTAGACAGTGGATTAGTATTGTTTGCCCACCTGTCCAAACAACAGGTACGTAGACAGTGGAGTAGTATTGTTTGCCCACCTGTCCAAACAACAGGTACATAGACAGTGGATTGGTATTGTTTCGGCTCCAAAGTTGCTGTCGGTTGAGGTGCAGTGTTTACATTTTGCCTGGCCATTTTGTAGATTTAGAACAAACACCCCATGCCTGGCCATTTTGTAGATTTAGAACAAACACCTTGCGGTAAACTGCAGGGCTGCGTGTCAGGTGTGGCACTAGTTGCTTTGCCATGAGCACTGCTGAATTGATTTTATGATAAAGAAGATGTATCCAGGACCAGGAGTGGTAACATACAGTATTTAACTGCAGAGAGTCTGCGTATGTTGAAATTGGTCTTTTGATGGGTTTAAATTTTTTTTTTTTATAGTTTTCTTTGTAGAGAGAGGCTGGTGTTCATGTGTGTAGCAGGGGTGGGGATGTGGGGTGTGAAAATCTAATTGAATTTTTTTTTTTTTTTAAGGAACTTAATCTTATCTTTTGATGTCAGTTTTGTTTTCTCATTAGCAAAATAATTTTCTGTTAAATACCAGTCCAAATAAGTACATTAATCTGACGTAATAAGAACACGACAATAGATGATTAGGATACCCCCCCCCCCCCTAAAAAAAAAAGAAAAAAAGAGAGAGAGAAGGAAACAAAATTGACCTTGGTCATACCTTGATATTCATTTGAACTCCCAGAATGACTTGCCTTCGATTATCACGCATTAACCTTTTTTTTTCTTTTTTTTTTAGCGAGTTTTGCTTCAGTTCTGTTATTTCCTGGTGTTCGTCTTTTAGCTGTGGTTGGTTTTTTTTACTTGCTGAAGAGTTGCAAAGTGAGGCAGGCTTAGAAATCTTAAGTAATAAATCTGCCAGACATGAACAAACGAATCACAAGACAAAACACGACGCGTTTCAACCTCTCAGGTCTTCTTCAGGCAAGAGAAGTCAACACTCGGGACAACGAATATGGAGAACAAGCGGTCACTCATCTTGTCAAATTCGGCGCAAAATGGATCTCAGTGTTGTTCATCTGGCCTGAAGAAGAGCTAAGAGGTCGAAACGCGTTGTGTTTTGTCTTGCGATTCGTTTGTTCATGTTTGGCGGATTTATTACATGAACTAGTTAAGTCATAAAATACACTTTTGTTCATGGTGTTCAACCCCGATATTGACCCTTGCCTTGGGTTAGGCTATGATTGAGTGTAAACCAGCGTGACCAAAGCCGGATGACCTGTTTCCAGTTTGACTACATCCTGTGGACTGGGGACCTGCCGGCCCACAACATCTGGAACCAGCCGCGGGCGGCGCAGGTGGGGATTCTGTACAACCTGACCCAGCTGATGGAGAAGTATTTCCCCAGCAAGCCTGTGCTGCCTGCCCTGGGCAACCATGAGTCTTCCCCCGTGAACAGGTGATGAGGGTCGCTGACCTCCTGTTGACTTGCTTGTTAGGGTCTTCACTGGGAGTAAGTGGGAAGGTCTACATCAGGAGTAAGTGGGAAGGTCTACATCAGGAGTAAGTGGGAAGGTCTACATCAGGAGTAAGTGGGAAGGTCTTGATTGGGTGGAACTGGGAAGGTCTTGATTGGGTGGAACTGGGAAGGTCTTGATTGGGAGGGGTTTTACAGGGAGTACATTGGGAGGGGCTTTACTGGGAATCGTTAGAGAGTCTTTAATGGGAGGGCTTTATTGGGAGTAAAATGGGAGGGTCTTTACTAGGAGGGTCTTTTATGTGAGGGTCTTTATTGGGAGTGAATTGGGAGGGTCTTGATTGGGATTCAGTGGGAGAGTCTTGAAAACATTGAGAGGGTTTATATTAGGAGTAAATTGGCAGGGTCTTTATTAGGGGTAAATTGGGAGGGTCTTCATAGGGATTGATTGGGAGAATCTTGTTTGGGAGAAATTGTGAGGGTCTGTGTTAGGAATAAATTAGGAGGGTCTTTATTAGGAGTAAATTGGGAGGATCTTCATTGGGATTCATTGGGAGAATCTTGTTGGGAGAAATTGGGAAGGTCTGTGTTAGGAGTAAATTGGGAGGGTCTATGTTGGGAGTAAAGTGGAAGGGTCTTTATTAGGAGTAAATTGGCAGGGTCTATTTTGGGAGTAAATTGGTAAGGTCTTTATTAGGAATAAATTGGGAGGGTCTTTTTTTTGGGATTAATTGGGAGAGTTTTGTTTGGGAGAAATTGGGAGGGTCTATGTTAGGAGTAAATTGGGAGGGTCTTTATTAGGAGTAAATTGGGAGGGTCTTTATTAGGAATAAATTGGGGGGCTGTTTATTGGGATTAATTGAGAGAATCTTGTTTTGGAGAAATTGGGAAGGTCTGTGTTAGGAGTAAATTGGGAGGGTCTGTGTTAGGAGTAAATTGGGAAGGTCTGTGTTAGGAGTAAATTGGGAGGGTCTGTGTTGGGAGTAAATTGGGAGGGTCTGTGTTAGGAGTAAATTGGGAAGGTCTGTGTTAGGAGTAAATTGGGAAGGTCTGTGTTAGGAATGAATTGGGAGGGTCTTTTTTGGGATTTATTGGGAGAGTCTTGTTTGGGAGAAATTGGGAGGGTCTATGTTAGTAAATTGGGAGGGTCTTTATTAGGAGTTAATTGGGAGGGTCTATTTTGGGAGTAAATTGGGAGGGTCTTTATTAGGAATAAATTGGGAGGCTATTTATTGGGATTAATTGGAAGAGTCTTGTTTGGGAGAAATTGGGAAGGTCTGTGTTAGGAGTAAATAGGGAAGGTCTGTGTTAGGAGTGAATTGGGAGGGTCATGTTAGGAGTGAATTGGGAGGGTCTGTGTTAGGAGTAAATTGGGAGGGTCTTTATTGGCATTCATTGGGAGAGTCTTGTTCGGGAGAAATTGGGAGGGTCTTTATTAGGAGTAAATTGGGAGGGTCTATTTTGGGAGTAAATTGGGAGGGTCTTTATTAGAATAAATTGGGAGCTATTTATTGGGATTAATTGGAAGAGTCTTGTTTTGGAGAAATTGGGAAGGTCTGTGTTAGGAGTAAAAAGGGAAGGTCTGTGTTAGGAGTAAATAGGGAAGGTCTGTGTTAGGAGTGAATTGGGAGGGTCTGTGTTAGAAGTGAATGGGAGGGTCTGTGTTAGGAGTGAATTGGGAGGGTCTGTGTTAGAAGTGAATGGGAGGGTCTGTGTTAGGAGTAAATTGGGAGGGTCTGTGTTAGGAGTGAATTGGAGGGTCTGTGTTAGGAGTAAATTGGGAAGGTCTGTGTTAGGTGTGAATTGGGAGGGTCTGTGTTAGGAGTAAATTGGGAGGGTCTGTATTAGGAGTGAATTGGGAAGGTCTGTGTTAGGAGTAAATTGGGAGGGTCTGTGTTAGGAGTAAATTGGGAGGGTCTGTATTAGGAGTGAATTGGGAAGGTCTGTGTTAGGAGTAAATTGGGAAGGTCTGTGTTAGGAGTAAATTGGGAGGGTCTGTGTTAGGAGTAAATTGGGGGGTCTGTGTTAGGAGTAAATTGGGAAGGTCTGTGTTAGGAGTGAATTGGGAGGGTCTGTGTTAGGAGTGAATTGGGAGGGTCTTTATTGGGATTCATTGGGAGAGTCTCTACAGGGAGAAAATTGGGAAGGTTATTATTCAGAGCAATTGAAAGCAGGTGGTTGGTAGTGCTTGAGAGGGGTTTTGTGTGGATTTCCTGAGGGGCTTCAGTGGGAGCTATCGAGGGGTTCTTTATTGGGGTTCTTTATTGGGAGTAATTGCATGTTGTTGTTTTTTAAGAACTTGAGAGAGGCTTTATTGGGAATTCTTGAGAGGATCTTTTACTGGAAAAACATCCACATATCTGATCGGGAGAGAAACTAGTAGAGTCTATGCAATGAGTAACTGGAAGAGTCTGTATGACGAGTAATCGAGAAAGCGTTTGTTGAGAGCAAAACTGGGAAAGTCTTTATAAGGAGAAATTTGGGAAGGCATTGTTTAAAAGAGCACATAAGACGGTTTTTGATTTGAGAGACCTGATTTACTGAGTGTTGTCTGTGCCTTCCTCAGTTTCCCGCCCCGTGACATCACTGGCAATCAGTCCATCAGCTGGCTGTACAACGCTCTGGCCGACAGCTGGAAGCACTGGTTGCCCCTCTCTGCTCTGCAAACTGTTAGAAAGTGAGAGGCTGGGGTGGTGTGTGTGTGTGTGTGTGGTGTGTGGGGGTGTGGTGGGTGTGGTGTGGTGTGTGTGTGTGTGGTGTGTGTGTGTGTGTGTGTGGTGTGTGTGTTTTGTGTGTGTGTGTGTGTGTGTGGTGTGGGGGGGTGGGGGGGTGGGGGGGGGGGGGGGGGGGGGGGGGGGGGGGTTGATAAAGAGAGAGAGAGAGTGCGTATGTGAGAAAGAGAGAATGTGTTGTGTTTGTGATTTTTTTACATGTATGTACATGCATTTGTGAAAGCACACTCATGCGTACAATGTGCAATTTGTGTGCTGTGTTGCATTCTATAAGATGATATTGTCCTTTACTTCCTGCAAAAGATTTACAACCGTTTCAAAACGCCTTGATCCTGATCACTTGCATTTCGTTAAGTCAAAAGTTGGAGGTTCATGGCATAGCACAGCTGATCAACAAACAGTGAATTTTGTGAAAAGGTTTGGGAATCATGGTATAATAGAACCAATCAAAAAGGGTTGAAAGTTCAGACAGCGTGACATTGACAAACAGAATTGTTGGAAAGTTTGAGAACCTTGACATAGTGCGACCAATCAAACTGCTCAGAACATTCTAGAAACAACGGCCGTCTTGCGCCAAATTTGACAAAGATAAGAGATTGCTCGTTCATTTTCATTGCCCTGAAGATTGTTTATCTTGTCTGAAGAAGACCTAAGAGGTCGAAACGTGTTGTGATTCGTTTGTCCATGTTGTTCAACTGAGTCATTTAAATACTTTTAAAAGTTTATTCTAGAAACAATTTCTGGAATTTTTTGAAAACTTCTTACACTTTTCAGGTGATTCTAAGACCGCAGAGAACCTTACAGGCCTTTACATTGTTTAAATGTCGTTTGGTAAACGAACATCATACGAAAGACATCACATTGTAAGCAAAATCAAATATATAAATCAGAACCAACAAAGAATTAAACAACCAGCAAACAAAATGCTTAGGAAACTGGATCTGTTTGTAACACCACCTCAAATTCAATTGCTGTTACGGATGTAAGTCATCTGATAGTTTTGATCAAATTGTCCTTGAAGTGTTTGAAAAATGCAAATGTTTTGTTATACTCTTTCTCAGGATGACAATAGTAAAACTGTTTTAAATACATCTTCAGAACCATAAATGCTTGTATGTTTTTGTTGTTTTTTATTTACAAAAAAAAAAAGAAAAAGAAGAGAGAGAAAAAATGTATAAAGTATGGTGTTTTCAGGGAGGTTACTACACAGTCAGCCCATTCCCCGGATTCCGTGTGATCTCGATCAATTCCAACGCCTGCAACAACATGAATTGGTGAGTACCAGTGTGTGATGTAACGCCATTATTATCCCTCTTCAGTATGCAATTACCTGAGCTTAGTTATGCCAAAAACCTAAGGCAAGAGAAGTAACTCTGTAATTTGAACATGGTTACCCAATTTAAAAATTAATTTAAAAGCGAGGAAAGGAAATAATGAAATGAAAATAATTTGTAGAATTCCTACGAATATATATGTTGCTATATCGTAAGTTTGAAGAATGTCACATGAGCCATTTACTCGGTGAAAAAAAAATCTTCAGAACTTTCTTCTGAATCGTTATTTATCATATCTGGAACCTCATCCCAGTCGAAGTCTAGGTCACTGTAAGCTTCATTACCAGCACTTTCACTAAGTCATATGCCGTAAATCCACAAATACAGTATCTTCATCACTAAATCTCATTTTAAAACGGCAGAAATCAAGGTTAGCCATTGTGAAAAACAACATTTCAACCACAAACTTTAAAAATTCATAACTCGAGAACTACGGCACGTATCGACTCGCATTTTTTTTTTTGCAAACGGAAGTGAATCGCTACAGGAAGAAGGAAGTCACATTCTCGCGAGATTCCTTTTCTACGAGAAACATGGCAGGGCCCATTGTTGCCACGTGCTTTACCGGGCGCTGGCAGGCGCTCAGTCTTTTGGCAGTGTGATGTCTCTAGCGGGCGCACGCTTGTCAAGAGAGTTAATGCAGGTGAACTATCAAAAGTTTGGTATGACTTTAAACCCTTGTGCAGTGAAGTCCCCTGTTAAACCAGCTGCAATGGGTGCAGTGGTTAGTGTTATGGGTGCAGTGGTTAGTGAGTGGTTATGGGTGCAGTGGTTAGTGCGTGTTATGGGTGCAATGGTTTAGTGAGTGTTATGGGTTGCAGTGGTTAGTGAGTGTTATGGGTGCAGTGGTTAGTGGGTTATGGTGCAATGGTTAGTGAGTGTTATGGGTGCAATGGTTAGTGAGTGTTATGGGTGCAGTGGTTAGTGAGTGTTATGGGTGCAGTGGTTAGTGTTATGGGTGCAGTGGTTAGTGAGTGT
>CM031622.1:11595427-11621107 GCA_018398815.1 Conus ventricosus
TGGCCTCGTACCTCGTAGGTGTTATTCTGTAGGTGTTTATGGCGAAAAGTCTCTTTGGGTGGAAGAACAACTGCTCGCATCATCATATCCGCATAATGACAAGCTCACAGTCGCTGTGGGCGACTCGAAAAGGATGTTACAAGCTTGCTCATGTGTACCCTGTACCATGATAGGTACACAGTTCTGTACTGTAAATACACAGTAAGTTCACACACACCCCACAAATGCTCCGATATTAATGTAATCGCTTTGGGAGAAGGGGGAAAAGGACACACATATCTAACAACCTTGCTCATATCTATGGGGAGAGAAAAAGATGGTACACACACCTCCTTCACACAACTTGTTCCTATCACACGGTTTAGTTCGATTTTGGGAGGGAAAAAGACGTTACACACAACACATCTTTACAGCACGTTCCTATCACATAGTCGCTTTTTGGAAGAAACAAGAGTAACACACACTCATCACACAACTGTTCTTAATCACACAGTCATTTTGGGGGAGAAGGTGAGAGAAGGAGAGAAGAAAAGAAACAGGAGAGAGAGATGAAAGGAGGGGAGAAAAGAGGTACACACACACATCCACACAACAGCTCCTATCACACAGTCTCTTTGGGGAGAAAACAGAGGGTCACACACACATCCACATATGTTCCGTATCACAAGGTCACATATGGTTTCATACGTGTTGGTGCAGGCAGGCACGGATGAGCGCATGCCCATGTTCTTGCAAGGGTTCATCTTCAGTCATGTGACAGGGACCGTGTGTGTAAGGAAGAAAATATATCGTTGACCAGTGCTAACAAGGTCAGTAAAAAATGCCGTTTTTTGGTCAGGTTCATTGCTGGCAATGTTCCATGGGCTTTTCTGGGTCATTTGTGGTATCCCAAGGGAAGCTAACACGGGACGGAACCGGCTTAGAAGGAATCACCTTTTCACTTCACAGTGATCTTGTGTTCTGACACTTTTCAATGCAGGGTTGTCGTCCTAGATCTAACCTGACAGCATGCCACACTGTAAGCGCAGGGCACTATGGGCAGTGGAATTACGATTCCTGCACAGCCAGCACATGAAAGGAAGAGGCTCATCTGTCGGGGAACAAGACTTCACGTGGATGGTAGTTCGGGTTTGCTCACCTCAAGTAAGATTTAAATAACATTGGCCATATCTTAATAACATTTGCTTATTAAATCACAAATTGGAATTTCAGTGTCCTTCTAAAACCCCCCCTCTGTTTCTGTTTTATCTAGACAGAACAGGCAAGGAGTTAGGATAAAGAACAGGATCTTGGAAGAAAAAAAAGAGATTGTTATTGTTTGTTTGAAGCCCCCTTGTGATTCTATAGATCTTGTTTTGACGCCCCCCCCCTTGCTGATTTTCTATAGATCTTGTTATGGAGGCCCCTCTTGCTGACTGTTATCTTTTAGATCTTGTTTGTGAAGCCCACTCCCCCCTCCCTTCCCCCTGCTGCTATCTACAGATTCTTGGTTGGAAGCCCCTGGCGATAGGTATAGATCTTGTTTGAAGCCCCTTGTGACATCTTTTTTTTTTTTTTTTTTTCTTTTGTTTGGCAATCCGTTATCGGATCAAGGGAGCACTATGGCGAGGTCATTTTTTTTTTTTTTTTTTTTTCTTTCCCCTAAACGCCAAAATCCACTCGTTCATTTTTGATGCTTCACACTGTCCTCGTATCTGCCAAACAAAAAAAAAACAAAAAAAAAAAAAGATAAATAGAATGTAATTTACACACTAGCCTTTTTTTGTCCCGACCCAGTCTCATGCTACACCATGCATAATCTGCATTTGTTCTCTTACAATATGGATACATTGTTTGCTGAATTTTTCGTGTTTTAGCGTTTGATACTTAGTGTCTGGGTTTGTTAATGTTCTTATGTCTGTAGCTTGTACTGGCACACTCACTCTGATGTGTTGCATATACTATGAAAACAACATATATGAACAAAAGATTTAATTATTTTCAGATTTTTCATTTGGTGTTATACCACACACAACACACACAGCGGCGCGGTGCGCGCACACACACTCTCACACACACACTCTCTCTCTCTCTCCCCTCCCTTCCCTCCGTCAAATATGTTAACAATGTTTACATGACCTTGCTGACAATCATATACAATCTGGTTTGAAGCCCCCCCCCCCTTGCTGATATTCATAGATCTTTTATCGTGTTTTTTTTTTTTTTACATATGATGGCGGCACCATCAACCTGCACGTGACAGCAATGCTTTCGGCTGGCTTAATGACGAACTTGTTCTTGGATGGAGCTCAGTTGTCTCATAGTGTCACATCACACAAGAGCTCATACCACAGGAATTTGTGGCATGAATTCATTTCTGCAAATTCAATTTCATCACCAAGTTTGTTTCCCTCATGCCTAGTCGTCCAACCCAAACAGACAAGCACCATCACTGAGACCCCAGTTAAATAGAACCCCCCCCCCCCCCCCCCCCCCCCACTTTGTCATCTGTCCCTTCCCCATTGCTGTTTGCCCGCTGGGTTTTTCCCCCTCATGTCCCAACTACACTGAGTGTCAAGCCGTTTCGGCAGAGACGATGACTGGGAAGAAAGCCTATAGGTCAATCGTTCCCACCCTGACCTCTACCACAGGTGGAACCACCCACAAAGATGGAAAACCACACTGAATGTTGAAGCACTGGCTCTTATCTCTGCAGAGTTACCCATGCATGCTGAAGTAACCCTCCCTCACCCCTCCCCAAAGGCAACCTCTTTTGTTTTCCTTTCTTTTCTTCAAAGTGGCCCATTTTGCACCCTGTACGTCAACACAAATGGTACTACTTACACATGCTATGCAGCCCATGCGCACGCACGCACGCACACACACACACACACACACACAAAACACACACACATTACAACTACACAGAGATGTTTTTTCATCTTTGCAGTTCACTTTGTTCCCTTGGCGTGTCTTCTTTCTCTCTGTCACCTCTTCCACCTTTCCAGTTGGCACCCTCTCTGTTGGCACAGGGGCAAGACCTGGGAGCTGTCCCTGCACAGTGGCACCCCACTGTGTTGGCACAGCAAGACCATTGGGAGCTGTCCTGCACAGTGGCATAACTGTCGGATTGGCACAGGCAAGACCATGGGAGCTGTCCCTGCACAGGGACAGTGGCATCTCTGTGTTGCACAGGCAAGACCAGGGAGCTGTCCCGGCACAGACCTTGGGAGTGTCCCTGCACAGTGGCCTCCACTGTGTTGGCACAGGCAAGACCATGGGAGCGGTCCTACACAGGACTGTCAGGTTCGCTAAGACCTGAAACTGATCACTATAGAATGACCAGACAGAATTTACAGCCTATACTAGTCGCTTCCAACAGATCTAAGATGCTGAACACAGATTAACACTCACCACAACATTTATTGACGTTACTATGACATGAACATTTCTCGACCATAACAAACGACAACCTTCACCTCTAATCAATCCCTGTCACACAATACACATGCCACCACCAAACCTCTCGCTCATTTACACTCAATCAACACTGCATCCACACTGACACCAGCTCCCAAACCCTTGCAGCCGCAGTTCATAGCAACATACCTTGGTTCATGGGGCATCATGACACATATCATCAATCAATGTAAATTACCAGATGCAAAGTACAACCCCCGAAAGGGAACTTCAATGAATCCCCAGACTCAACTACCTTGCTATGGGGCACAGGACACGTTTCATCAATACAATGAATACCAGCACGGTGCCATGTCAACCCATGAAGGATCTTCATTGGCCTCCAGCCCCTGGAGACACCACATGTGGTCATAGGGGACATGACACGCTATCAAATACAATGAATACCACGCCGTGTCAAACGTCCACTCTGGACCAAACGTACTAATTATTTCATGAGAAAATATTACGGCACCTTGACACATTCATCTAGCACAATGCATACAGAACAGTGCGTAGAAAACTCAACCCTGAAAGGAACTTCAATGGACTCCGCACCTGGAAACACCACTTGAGGTCATAAGGGCACATGACACACATTCATCAATAAAATGAATATCATTTACTAGTGTTCAAACTCGTTCAACCTGGCAAAGATCTTCAATGGTCTCACAGGCAAGCAATACCATACCCAGGCCAACACCACGCTGTCCAAAACTATTACATTATTTCATGAGAAACATTTTACACTGTACACAGGTTTTCACACGAATTCTCCACGTCCACGACCCCCACACTATCACCTGAGCGTCTCGTTCGTGCTGTTCCTCACTACTGTCAGTGAGCCCGAAGCACTTGCACGCGCACGTCTGTCCAATCCCATCACCGACACTGGACCCTCTCCGGTCGGCCTCGACGGATGCTCCCTGCCATACAGACCACTGGGCCACACAAGTCCACTGGCCACACAAGTCCACTGGCCACAACAAGTCCACTGGCCACACAACAAGTCACCTGGCCACACAACACACGTCCCAGGACGTCCCTCCTACCGCAACACTCAGTACCTCCCCACAGTTCTCCTGGACGAAGTTAACAAGGGTGCAAGCCCACGTGATCTGTCCCAGTCTGTCGGTCGCCACAGGTGCAGCGCGAGTAGTTGCCCCCCTGCTGCCCACAAGGTGGCCTGGGCATACGCATCAAGCTGCAGCGCGCAGGGGGAGGAAGGACAGCGGCAAGGGAGGGGGAAGGTGAGGGTTTCAATTTGGACATTCGGTTGGCGGTGGACAAGGACGAACCGGGTTGGTTACAGCTTGGACAGGGTTCAAAGGGCATCGGAAGGGGAGCGGGAATAGGGTCGAAGAGACGGCAGAAGAGTCACCACCTGACGGATGACTCCGGGTCAATCTGCCTGACCGAGAGGACACGTGACATCGGGACGGACAGGTGACAGCAGGTCACTCGAATTGGAGCCAACAGAGCCTCCGCACGGATGTGCAGCAGCCCACACAGGATCCCGTCGTAGTGCACCAGGGTGGGTCACCTCAAACAGCCAACCAGTCAGACGTAACGCCACGCGCCGGACAACAGCCACTTGTATTGAGGCCAGCGACCAGACGAGACACATCGCAACAGGATCTGTCGCCGCTCACGCAGCTGAAGGCCCGTGAGGTTTACTTAACATAACTATACTCGATCACTTCATTCGACACTAAAAACAGTACAATACGGTCATCGCAGGCGCCTCTTCCCCGCCCTAACACAGTATAGATTGAACGTGGATACACGGCGAGTACTTAGACTTGCTAGGCAATACGCCTCAAGACACTAGTCTAAGCTTCTTGGTGAACAAATCACCCGTAGAAAGCTATCTGGCACAGGACCCGCACTCCTGCAGGCTTGACACGCCAAACTCGAAAAGAACTACGATGACCGCCGATTCGTGCGCAGGACGTACTCTAATCCGCCACCTGTTGAGAAAACTGAGTGACCCCCCCCCTTGACAACGGAAACCACCACACACACCACACGGCCAGTGTCAGGAAAACCGCTGACTCGCTTCTCTGGTCTAAAAATAGACTAAAGGCGTTGAGTAGGCCCACCCCACAAACTAGTTTATCCCTACCGGTTTAAAAAATTAACCTTCTAATTGAACTACCTCGGTCGCGTCTGTAAAAAAACCCCAAACTGTCACCAAACAGACTGATGCTGATGAAGAGTGCGAACCGATTGCGCAGTAGCTCGTGACCGTGTGACCATGGTAACGATGGAAGGACTAGGAAGCGATCAGATCTGACACACCCTCCCCCAACGATTCAACTCTACGTTTAATTCTTGAAACTCATTCGGAAGCAGGTCGTAGGGAGTGCTAACCGTACGTTCACAGCCTACTCAGGAAATCAGCTGCCTCATTCCTGCTACGGGAATAGTTCCACCCGGAATCTGGTTATGGCTGAGCTGGACAGCGCCCACCTAGTGACTCTTTCACTTTGTGACCTGTACTCGCTCTAGGTATTGCAACGGTGAATGGTCTACCTGAAACACGAAAGGCAATACCCATACACGTAGTGCGGAGGAACTTGTCAACCCCCAGACTAGAGCAAGACATTCTTTCTCGATGGACAGAGGTAATCCGTTTCAGGCCAGGAAGCAGCTTCTTGCTCGCACAAGCCTCAGGATGCACTCCCCATGCTGCTCCTGCAGGAGAATAGCCCCTATTCCTGCGTGGCGGATGCATCAGTCTGTAGATAAAGCCACCTCCTTGGAATAGGTAACTGCATACTGGAGGGGTTCCAAAATTTGCTTTGAGCTAGTGAATGCCTCCTTCGCATGCAGGCGTCCAACGCACCCTTCTAGGGCTCGCCACCCTTTGTCAGGTTGGTCAATGCAGAGCAATCTCAGCAAAACGAGACACAAAACGGCGGGTTAGTTAGCCCACCAACCTCCAGGAAACTTCGCACCCCCTTCTTCGTCTCAGGCCTTTGGTGATCCGGATCCTGGCCATCTTGTCTCCACGGGTGAAATACAGCCTTGCCCCACTTGTGACCCAGGGACTCGACCCTCCTGGACCCCAACTGCCTATTGGATGGTTTTTGCCGCAATCGAGCACTCTCTGAGTCTCTGAACAGATGTCGCAGCCACCTCCACGATGCTCTCTGGGTCTCAGTCGCTACGCAGGATTCGTAACTAATGTTGTCAAACCTGGTCTGATCCAACGGTAACAACAGCTTCCTCATATCTTGAGATAAAAAACTGCCCCCCGGACCGTGCACAACCGAAACGGCATGACCTTCCACTGGTAGCAACCCTGCCGTTTGTAACAACGCTTGTATTTGGGGCGGTCTCCTCAGCCACAGGTATCTGCAATAAACCCTTGGCTTAAATCTATCTTGCTGAGTACTTGCTTCTCACCTAACTTAGCAAAACAGAAACTCGATGTCCGGCATAGGTTCCGAGTAGACTCAAACCACCTTATTGAGCTTGCGGGTATCCACGCAGAAACCTTATTTTCCCGTCCTTCTTTTTTGACCGACAAATTGGTGAGGCGTAGGGGTGACGTGGATGGTTCGCTCACCCCATCCTCAACATGGCCTCAATTTCGCCTTGACGTTTGTCCCTCTGCGCGTAGGAACGGGGTAAGCTCTAGACCTAATGGGTTCGACCATCCGTGAGCTTGATGTGGCACACCTCCAAACTGGTACGCTTTGGTTTTAGGTCAGTGGAACGTCAGCAAACTCTCTGCCAGTGACCTCAGTCGCGCTGCAAACGCTGGGTCACGAGTTCCCAACTTCACTCTGCAGCCCCTCGGTCGCTTCAACGGATCACAGGGATGTCCTTCCTGTTTCACCATCGTGCATCCTCCTCCTCCATTCCTGGATAACCACTGCTCTCACAGAACCCTCGGCCTCCTTAGGTAGCATCTCTCTCTCTCTCCACAAACTTCTTCAGGAGGTCTTGGCGTGAAATAACTTAGTCTCGCGCTCGAGCTGTACTTGTATGTCTACTTCCCCACGTCTTTTCGAGACGGAGTAAGGTACCTTCCCACAGGAGTTCCAGCTTGTTCTGCTTGGTAGGTCTGGCACCAAGACTCGGGTCTCCTGGCATGGAACTCGCGACTTCCTAGCCTTGGACATCATACTGTTAGCTCTTCTGCTGTTTGCTCGCTTGACTCAGGGCTTCCTTCGCATCTCACAAGAGTCAGCAATACGGTTCCGCAAGTCTAACCACATACTCGGCAGCGGTGCGCACCTCTGCTGATCTGGCCGCGTCCAGATTCTCCTTCAGCAATCTCAGGGAGGCCCCCCCCGAACCTTCCTCCGCTGTTACAGTGAGCTCAAACGGCGAGACGCCTGTGCTTGCCTGGGTACCCCGGTAGGCAAACACGCCGCCAGGGATCCAGCGATCCCACTCTCTGGCTGTTCCATAGCCAAACGCTTGATCATTCTTCGTAAGGGTGCCGTTTTTAACACCTTTCACGAGGCCATTGCATTGAGCGTGGTAAGGCGTTTCGTAGTGTGCAGTCCCTTGACCTGCGAGAAGTCGATGCACTCCCCCATCATGGCGCTGGTGAGAACTGTAGTGCCCCTGTCTGACACACCTCTCGGGGAATACCTGTGCGCGTCCACATTGTAAACAGTGCCTCAGCCACAGTGGACAGTGTCGATATTTGGAGGGCTACTGGCCTCAGGGTATCTGGTCGCGTAGTCTACATTTACCAACACAAACCGGTTTCCTCTGACTTGACATCTGGCCATATAGGGTCCCACGAGTGTCCACACCCTCTTCTCAGAACGGCTCCTTGGCACCTTCCGTCTGGACCAGCGGCACTGGCATCACCCTCCTCCTTTTGTCGGTCGTCTTCTGGGCCATCGCACACTTGACTACAATAAGGGCAAAAAATATTTTTTCTTGGCAAATTTTCCGGGCCAGTAGAAAGGCTGGAGAGCTCTTTGCTTGGTCTTCTGGGTACCCAGAGGGACCCGCTAGAGGCACATCATGAGCTAGCTCAAGCACCACCTTGCGCAGATCTGAGGGACACACTCTTGCGGACAATGTTTCATCCTGGTCTGGAACTCCTCATGTGAACCCTCCCCTGCACCGAGGTAGGTCACCACACCCCTACCTACAAAGAAAACGTTCCCCAGGTCTCAGCAGCACGTCGAGCCGCGCAAGCGTGGGATCCCCTTCTTGCAACTCACGCATCCTCGCTGGCGTCACGTCGAGAACCTTGTTCTCTTATCGGTAGGCCTGGACGGCGGTCGGCAGCGCGCTTTGCTGGCGCCTAGATTGTCTGCAGCCACACAAGGTCGGATTGGCATTGACGGCATTGGTAGGCCTTCCTGATTGATCGGCCCTGGCCACGTTTCCGATGAGCAATCCTCTTACCTGGTTTTTCATCTCAAGAACCATCACCTGACCCCACGAGGAAGGGAGATTTTAATTCTACCTTTGCCATGGCAGTTCTATGGCCCGACACGGGGGACTCGGCCAAAACTACCGGGCACACTCTCTCCGGTGTAGGGTCAGGCGAGACTAGATATTCGGCCACAATGGTGGACTATTGCACCCGTGTCTCTCAGCCCCTCCACCTCGTGCCGTTTCTCACTGACCTACACCTAGGAGTAAATCTTTCCGTGCGAAGTCACGCACAAAGCCGGAGTTTGGGGACCCCTCGTCGCTATGAGCTTACCTTGACCGAGCACACACTGCCTGTACCCTTGCTGTTCTTTGCCATGTGGCCTGGCTCACCACACTTGTAACATTTCCGATCATGCAACCTGGCCTCCTGGTTAGGCCCCGCCTTCTGGCTTCTTGCGACGTGGGTCCCGACTCCTTGTCCATCGGCTTGTCCGCTTTCTCTTCTCTATAGCTCATCTCCAAGGAAAGACCCTTATTCGTGCGGGCCTCCCTTCAGAACGCCTTGCCTTGCTACAGTGGTGGCCTCAGCAGCAACTCGTCCGCCTGTCTTAGGTTTCATATTCTTTTTACATCAACGTGGAGGTTGGTGGGACAAGCCCTGATACATCTCGATTCTGCAACTGCATTGTCGACATAACATCTTCACCTTCCCCTCATCCTTCCGGCGCTATGCCACAGCGAGAAAATCGAACGCATTCTGGCAACAACTGTCAGAAAAGTTTCCGAAGTCGCTTTCTCTCTTCCGGAACTGCCGCCTATATGCATTTGCGTCTAACGGAGAAAAAAAATGCGCAGGGTCAGCTTGACCTTCTGATAATTCACCCATCTCGGCACGGGCATCCGCAAACACTTGCTTCCCGAGCCTTCCCTGCAGTTGTAAAAGCGACCCCAACTGGCAGGCCCATACGTCCTCTTCAATTACACAGCTCGGGCCACCCTCTCAAAGTGACGGATGTAAGATCAACGTCGTGCGTATCCTTGAGCGGGGTCAATCTTTATGTGCTTCCGCTTCTCAGCTCTATGCTGCCTTCCTGCTCATCTCTCTTTCTTCTTCTGCCTCCGACTCTGTCAAACTCATACCTCTGCCTCTCCTGCAGCATCCTCATTTCCTCATCCTCTCTCGAATCTTTGCCCACGGCCTATCTTCTCTTCCTGCGCTCTTTTTGGCTAAGCGGTTTTCCGCTTCGCCAGCTCTCTTCCTTCTCCTTGCGGTCTTGTCTCTGCTGGTAACTTATCCTTCACCAACTGTAATTCCAAGCTCCTTCTCCTTCCGGAGCCTACTTTTGATCCCCTTTCCTTCTTCGCTCCTGACTCTTCCTTCTCCTCCTTAGTCTTCCGTTCCTGTCTCTCATGGGAACTCCTTGGACCCCCTGGAGCATATACGCCACCAGGTCCTGACCGTGAAACCATATGGTTCTCTTCAGCCTTATGCCTATCTTTAACCTGCTCCTCCGTTTCCTCCCTTTAGCTGCCATAGCCTTTTTCCTATGCTAAACGGTCTTAGACCCTCAAACCGTTCGCACACCAAGCTGTCTAGCTCTCCGCGACACTCCGTAAGATTGGTGGACATACACTAAACGGCGAATGAACTACACTGCCCAAAATACACCGTTCGCTCTATCGCCAGCAGCCCCGGCCTAAATATCACACCTGATCCCTGACTGGTCATGCGCCTCAGAATCACTACTTGATATTGCCAACCCCTATCAACACAGTCCCACATCAAAGTGCATCAAAATCCAATGACAACAAAAAAAACACAAAAAAAAAAAAAACCCATCACTAAACTCATCAATAACGACGCATAAAATTCACAATCATGAAACACCGATATTGTTCTTAAGCATCTCCGTCAGCCCACGGTCACCTGGAAATTGCATCACCCCTTAAAACAAAAATTGTCTCATCCATCACTTACAATGAAAACCATTCAACCCAACAAGCAGCCAACATTGCACCCACACACAGACCAACACACATACGCTTCACGAGTCAATTTACATTAAAAGGCACCACATCAAACACAACAACACAATTACATCGCTCGATCAAACTGCGGCCGCAAAGGTCTTACACGCCTTGATGCACGACTGTCTTATGTGCCGCTCCCCAATGGGCACGCTACCCACCAACCACCCACAGTTTATCCTGCAACACTACTGTTTGAAGCGAAATTCCTTACTATCCCAGTAACCACCCGACCTAACTATCCTCCAAATTACCCGCTAATCTAGTCTCTACTAAACTCTACTAACCGTTTATGTCCCGCATCTCCCATATGTCAAGGTTAGCTAAGACCTGAACTGATCACTATAAATGACAGACAGAATTACAGCCTAACTAGTCGCTTCCAAACAGATCTAGACACTGCTGAAAACACTGATTAACACTCACAAACATTTATTGACCGGTATATGACATGAACTTTTCCTCGCACCATAACAAAGAACAACCTTCCACCTCTAATCAATCCCTTTTCTCACCAATAACACATGCCACCAACCAAACCATCGCTCATTTACACTCAATCACACTGCATCCACACCTGACTCCCAGCTCCAACCCCTGCAGCCGGCAGTACCTAGCAACACTTACCTATGGTCATGGGGCACATTGACACATATCATCATCCAATGTAATTAAACACAGTGCCAAAGATACAACCCCCGTACGAAAGGAACTTTAATGAACCCAGACACTACCTAGGCTATGGGGCACATGGACTCGTATCATCAATACAATGAAGACAGCTCGGTGCCAACGTCAACCCCTGTAAGGAACCTTCAATGGCCTCCAGCACTGGAGGACACACATGGGTCAATAGGGCACACGACACGTACACCTATACAATGGATAACCACGCCGTTTGTCAACGACCCACTTGGCCAAACTTATTTATTTCATGAGAAACAGATTTACGGCATTGACACATATCATCAGCACAAATGGCATTCAGCACAGTGCAAACTCAACCCCTTGAAAGGAAACTTCAATGGGCCTCCCACCTGGAAACACCCCATGGGTCTAGGGCACTTGACACACTCATCATTACATGATATCATACATTGTCAACGTAACCCTTGCAAAGACTTCAATGGACTCCAGCAGCAATAACATACCCCAGGCCAACCAACTCGCTGACCAAAAAACTATTAATTATTTCATGAGAAACATTTACACAGTACACAGGTTTTCACACGACTTCCACCGTCCACGACCCCAACACTATCACCTGAGCGTCTCGGTTAGTGCTGTTCCTCACTACTGTTCAGTGAGCCGAAGCACTTGCACGGGGGTGGGAGGGGCGGGGGGGGGCCTAAAGTCTGTCCAATCCCATCACAGACACTGGACCCTCTCACCGTCGGCCTCGCGAGCTCCTTGCCTTACCAGACCTCTGGCCACACAAGTCCTCGGGCACACAAGTCCTTGGGCCACACAAGTCCACTGGCCACACATGTCCACTGGCCACACAAACACAGCGTCCAGGACGCCTCCACCGCAAACACTGTAAAAAAAACCTCCCCACAGTTCTCCTGGCGAAGTCCCAAGGGTCAAGCCACGTGCTCAGTCCAGTCCTGTCCGGTCGCCTCAGGTGCAGGCGAGTAGTAGTTGCCCCCCAGCTGCCCACAGTGGCCAGCTTACGCTCAAGCTGCAGCGGCGCTGGGCGGAGGACAAGGACAGGGACAAGGGAGGGGGATAGTTGATGGGTCAATTGGACATTCGGTCTGGCAGGTGGACCAAGGACGAACCGGGTTACAGCTTGACAGGGTTCAAGGGCGCATCGGGAATGGGAGCGGGTTAATTAGGGTCGAAGAGACGCAGGATCGAGTCACCCACCGACGGATGACCCGGAGAATCCTGCCTGACCCGGATTGAGGACTCGTGACTCGGGAGACAGGTGACAGGCGGTCACTCGATGGAGCCAACAGGAGCCTCCGCAAGGATGTGCAGCAGTCCAACACAGGATCCGTCGTACCCAGGGGGCGGGGGTCACTCAAACAGCAACAGTCAGACGTAAACGCCACGCGCCGACAACAGCCATTCGCCAGCGCACAGACGAGGACACTTGCAAAACAGGATCTGTCAGCGCTCACGCAGCTGGGCCCGTGAGGTTTACTTAACAACTAATACTCGACTCATTCCATTCTGACATAAAACATACAACTACCGTATCGCAGGCGCCTCTTCCCGACTCTAAACAGTAGAACGTGAGATTCACGGAGGTCTTAGACTAGCTAGGCAATACGCACAAGACATAGTCTAATCTTCTAGGTGAACAAATCACCCGTAAGAATAGCTCTATCTGGTCCCAGACCCGCACCTCCTGCAGTCTTGACTAGCCAACTCGAAAGAAACTCAACGATGACGCCATTCGTGCGCAGACGTACTCTAATCCTGCACCTGTTTGAGAAAACCTGAGTGACCCCCCCCCTTGACAACGGAAACCACACACACACCCACACGGCCGTGTTTCAGAAAAACGGCCTGGCTCGCTTCTCCTGGTCTAAAAAATAGGATTAAAGGGCGTTGAGTAGGGCCAAACCACAAAACTAGTTTATCCCTACCGGTTTAAAAAAAAATAACCTTCTATTGAACTACCTCGGTCGCGCTGTAAAAACCCCTAAAACTTGTCACCAACACAGACTGGATCTGCTGATGACAGTGTGCGAACCGAATGCGAGTCAGCTCGTTGACCGTTAGTGACCATGTAACGAGGACAGGACCAGGAAGGCTCTAGATCTTCTGACACAGACCATGGGAGCTGACCCTGCACAGTGGCACCACTGTGTTGGCACACGGCAAGACCATGGGAGAGCTTTGTCCTGCACAGACCATGGAGAGCTGTTCCCTGCACAGTGGCACCACTGTGTTGGCACAAAGCAAGACCATGGGAGTGTCCCTACACAGACCATGGGGAGTGTCCTGCACAGACAGGGGCATCACTGTGTTGGCACAGGCAAGACCATGGGAGCTGTCCCTGCACAGACAATGGCACCACTGTGTGGCACAGTGCAAGACCATGGGTAGCTCGTTCCTCACAGGACAATGTCACCACTGTGTTGGCACAGGCAAGACATGGGAGCTGTTCACGACAGACAAGGCACACTGTGTTGGCACAGGCAAGACCATGGGAGCTGTCCCTGCACAGACAATGGCACCCACTGTGTTGCACAGGCAAAAGACATGCGAGTGCTCCTGCAAGACAAATGGCACCACTGTGTTGGCACAGGCAAGACCATGGGAGCTGTCCTGCAAGACCATGGGAGCTGTCCCTGCACAGACAATGGCACCACTGTGTTGGCAACAGGCAAGAACCATGGGAGTCTGTCCCTGCACAGGACAGTGGCACCACTTTGTTTTGGGGCAAGGCAAGACCATGGGAGCTGTCCATGATACACAGACAGTGGCACCACTGTGTTGGCACAGGCAAGACCATGAGAGTGTCCATGACAGCAGTGACACCACTTGTGGTTGGCAACAGCAAGGACCAGGGAGCTGTTCCCTGCTAGACATGGAGCTGTCCCTGCACAGACCATGGGAGCTGTCCCGGCTCAGACAGTGGCACCACTGTGTTTGGCCACAGCCAAGAACCAGGGGAGCTGTCCCTGCACAGTCATGGGTGCTGTCCCTCACAGACCAGGGATGCTGTCCCTGCACAGGACAGTGGCACCACTCTGTTGGGGGCACAGGCAAGACCATGGGAGCTGTCATGCACAGGCGAGTGGCATCTCCTCAGTAGGAAGGATTAAGAGTCACACTGGACCCCTGTGTAAGCACAATATCATCAGTAAGGATGTGGCAGGCGATGTCCCTCACATGCTGGACCAGACCGGCCTCATTGACAAACGACTGAAGTAAAACCACCAGCAGTGACTGACTCTCCTTTGACTAAACTGGTCACGGTGTCTGCTGCCTGACAGCATCGGGTTTGCCAGGGCAGTGACATGACAAGCCTGGTGAAGCTGTGCTCATGGAACTGAAATACGTGGTCTGGGAGGAATGCCAGCGACTGGAAGGCAAAGAACATGGCTCCACAACAAAAACAGCAACATGTGTACACAACACGCAATCAACACATCTATTAGGCAAAGAACATGGCACCACAACAATACAACAACAACATGTCGTACACACAACGCATTCAACACACATACGCAGACCTGTGAGCATTTTTGGAGCAGGAGTAGACCTTGCCCACCGTCTGCCTCCCTCCTCCTTGTTCAAGATGGTCTGCACCGCGTCCCCGGCGCACCGGCGCCAGAGGGCAGCACGAGGTGAGGTAAGCCGGCCCCCCTGGCAGGTTCCAAGGGAGCCCTTCGCTGCTGGAAGGGTGGGAATGGGTGGGGTTCTTCGTCTCTGCCAGCTGTGATATCCATCCCCAACATGCGTGGTGACAGGCAGACACACACACTACTTTAGCTGATCTCCATCCCCAACATGGCTGGGGGACACACACACTTACATAAGCTGATCTCAATCCCCAACATGGCTGGTGACCCACTACACACTACATTAGCTGATTCCATTCCCCAACATCGGCTGGTGCAACACCACTACATCAGCCTGATTATCCACAACTTGGCTGGTGCACACACACGCACTACATTATGATCTCCATCCCCACATTGGGATGGTGACATACACACATACATCAGCAGATCTCCATCCCCCACATGGATGGTGGAACACACACGCACTACATTAGCTGATCTCCATCCCCACAATGGCTGGTGACACAAGCCATACAGTTAAAGCTGATCTCCATCCCCCAACATGGTGGTGACACACGCACTACATCAGTGATCTCATCCCAAACATGGCTGGTGAACACAACACATACATTGGCTGATATCCATTCCCCTACATGGCTACGGTGACACACCACATTCTCAGCTGAATCTCCATCCCCAACATGGTGGTGACCAACACACAGCACTACATTAGCTGATCTCCATCCCCAACATGGTGGTGACACACACATACATTAGCTGATATTATCCCCAACATGGATGGTGACACACGCAGACAATCAGTTGGATCTCCATCCCCAACATGGCTGTGTGACACACACACACTACATGAGCTGAGATCCATCCCCAACATGGCTGGTGACACACACACACTACATTAGCTGATATCAGGCCCCAACATGGATGCGGTGTCTTTACACACACTACATTAGCTTATCTCATCCCCAAACATGGTGGTGGGACAACAAACCACACTACATTGCTTTTGATATCCATCCCTCAACAAGGCTAAGTGGTCAGGCACACTACTTTAGCCTGATCTCATTTTTTTTTTCCCCAACTGAGCTGGTGTCAGGCAGACACACACACTACATTAGCTGACTCTCCATCCCCAACATGGCTGGTGACAGCAGACACACACACTACATTAGCTGATTCTCCATCCAAACATGGCTGGTGTCAGGCTCACACTACATCAGCTGATCTCCATCCCCAACATGCGCTGGTGACAGGACAACACAGTTTACATTAGGTGATCTCCATCCCCAACAATGGCTAAGTGGACACCACCACCCACTACATTCGCTTGATCTCCTTTCCCAACATGGCTGGTGACACTTACACACTCATTAAGCTGATCCTCCATTCCAAAACATGGCTGTGACACACACACTACCTTAGTGATCGCCATCCCCAACATGGCTGTGGTGACACACACACTACATCAGCTGTATCCATCCCCAACTGGCTGGTGACACCAACTACATTAGCTGCTATCTTTCCCCAACATGGCTGTTGACACCACAATACATTAGTGATCTCCATCCCAAATGGCTCGGTGGGACTCACCCCACACTTACATTAGAAAAAAACTGCTATCCATCCCCAACATGGTTGGTTGAACACACACTTAATCTGCTGATCTCCTTCCCCATACATGGCTGGTGACTCACACACACACTACTTTAGCTGATCTCCCATTCCAAACATGGCTAAGTGGACACACACACACTACATTAGCTGATTATCCATCACCCACATGGTTGGTGACACACACACTACTTCAGCTGATCTCCATCCCCCAACATGGTGGTGACACACACACACTAATTAGCTGATATCCATCCCCCAACATGGCTGTGACACCACACACTACATTAGCTGATATCATCCCCAACATGGCTGGTGACACACACACACTACATTAGCTGATCGCCATCCCCAAACAGGGCTGGTCAAACACCACACTACATTAGATGATCTCCATCCCCCAACATGGCTGGTGACACACACACTACAATCAGTGTTCTCCATCCCCAACATGGCTGGTTGACACACCACACTACATTAGCTGATATTCATCCCCCAAACATGGATGGTGAAACACACACTACATTACTGTATTCATCCCAACTATGGCTGGTACACACCACTACATTAGCTGATATTTCATCCCACATGGCTGGTGACACCACACTACATTAGCTGATATTATCCCCAACATGACGTTGGAGGTCTCTGCGTGATTACATGTACATACCACCCACACATACACAAACATGTAAGCACACACACACACACTCTTACTCCCTCCCTCTCTTTTATTCTCTCGTTTAATATCCCATGATTTTGTGGAACAAGATGTAAAATAAAATATACTACTTTGCTACTTACTACACAGAACATTACTAGTCTGATTCATATTACGACATCCTAACTTGGCTCTGGTGCATGAAGATACACACACACAACACACACACATTTACACACACACTCACAACCACACACACACACACAATCACACATTACATACACATACACACACAATAACACAACAACACACACTCACCCACACACTCTACACACACACACTCACACACCACACACACAACAACACACACACACTCACAACACTCACACTCACAACCACACAACACAACACACACACACAATCACACACACACACAAAACACCACAACATATACAACACTACACACACATACACTTACACATCCACTACATACACTTATACACACACACCACTCATCACACACACACACACCACACACAAACACACAACAACACACACCACACACTCACTGACTGTCTGTCCTGCTACATTCTACAACTCTACCTTCGCAGATCTATGTGGCCACCTATCCAAGTAAAGTTGATGTGTTTTATCTCTGGGGGAAAATCCTGAACTAACTCATACATTATCAATAATGGACCATTTGAATGATTTTATTCACAACATATCATAAGATTCATGAAAAATAAAGTTTGACTGGATGGAAAAAATTTAGAAAGGGGGAGGGGGGGGGGGGGGGGGGGCGGGGAGGGGGGAGGACGGAGGAAAAAGGGGAGATGAGATGAGGGCACGAAAAACAGAGAAAGGAAAAAAAGAATCAATGGTGGTGAAACACCTCACATAGAAACGTGTTTCAAATAAGTGCAGAGGAGGTTATGTTGTGTGTGTTTGTACAATTCTCAGCGTTCTTTCATTTTCACTTAAATAACGTAACAAAACAAACTGACAATACACTTTTCCCTCTCTAATTCTGTCAGTGGTTATTTTCATCAATGCATGAGAAAAGCTGTACAACTGCAAGAAACTGCTGTTTTATTCCGTTATTTTTTTTTCACAACCAAACAGGACAAGACCTGTTCACTTTTCAGAGGACAAGCCCAAAAGAGGAAAAAACAAAAAAAAAAAAGAAAAAAAAAAGAGAAAAAGATCATGCAGTGAGCAAAGCCAGAGGGGCACACAGACAGCCACAAAAGCATGCACGAAGATAAATGCACACTGCGTTACAATAAAACAGGACACACAATCTCCACCAGGAAACGACTTTTGAAGAGTCTGATCTTTAGACTCAGACTTGATGTCATACAAAACAAAAATATTGTTAAAAATGTCACTTGTATTTGTGGCCAAAATTTTACAATATTCAATGTTCATTTCCTTTGCAGAAAACTAAAATAACTAATTTACTACTTGGTTATAAGTTTGAACCCATCAAACGCGATTTTTGGAAGTTTTTGGGAACGAAGCGAAGGCTATAGAAAAAAAAAAAAAAAGTTGTTAGGGCAACTGTTAAGATGTCCCAATTGGACATTTACTTTGATTCTGAGTTATTTGTTTGACTTATTTTCTGATTTATTTCAATGGTTAAATATGTTTTGTTTCTTTATAAAATGTTCAGATATGATCAAGGCTAAAGCTGTTACATTTTTTATGCCGGCGATTAGAATGGGCGTTTAAGTGATGGTCACTTATTTGTATTCATTAATTAAATGGACTTGCATGAAAAGATTAGTATACGACATACTCTACACTCCATTATCTTTTAATGACATTTTTAATATACACACTTTTATGCCTCCCCCCAACACACACACACACACACCACACACACACACACACACACACACACTCCGGGCCTTTTATATGTGTTTTTCTGTTTGTCTTTTGTTTGTTTGTATACCTTGTTCGTTTGCTCTTGTTTTTGTCTAAGATCACTGTAAAGTGGATAGACATTAAATTAAAGAGACGAACGAACCACTGCCGTACTACAGATTTATGTAAAACACGTTTCATACAAACACCCCCCACCCTCCCCGCACCCATCATTCTGACTTCACTCTCAGGACTCCGTGTAACAATATGGGTCTCAGGGGGGTGTGTTCTATGACCATTCATGCAAACCTGAACAGAAGTGCTGCTGGGGTTCGGAAACCCCTGTGTTGTTGTTTGCTGAAATGAGGCGACTACCATTACTCTATGGACACTTGTGCTTATCATGTTGACGCTGCACAGAAGGCCACGCACCATTACTCTATGACATTGAGCTTGAGTGTCCATGTTGAAGCTGAACTTGAGGCGACGCCACCTTTACTCTATGACATTGAGCTTGTCCATGTTGACGCTGAAACAGAGGCCACGCACCTATTACTCTATGACATTGAGCTTGTCCATGTTGAAGCTGAACTGAGGCGACGACACCCTCCCAACCATTAACTCTATGACATGAGCTTTTCCATTTTGACGCTGCTGAACAGACGGACACGCAACCATTACTCTATGACATTGAGGCTTGTCCATGTTGAAGCTGAAACTGATGTGACGCACATTACTTATGACACCTGAGCTTGTCCATGTTTGAAGCTTGAACTGAGGTGACGCACCATTACTTATGACACTGAGCTTGTCCATGTTGACAACTGAATGAGGCGCGCTCCATTACTCTATGACATTGAAGCATGTCATGTGACGCTGAACAAGGCGACGCACATTACTCTATGACATTGAGCTTGTCCATGTTGGAACATTTGTGTACAGTAGGATTAAGGATGAAGACCCCTAATTGTGGAACAAGGGGACATGGAAAGGTTTAACATGCAGTAGTGACACACACATACACATTCAGCTTCACTGCCACTTTTGACAATTGCTGTCACATGACAGTGTGACCAACACACACACACAATTCAGCTTCACTGCACTTTCTGAACAATGCTGTCACACTGACAGTTGTGAACCACACATTCAGCTTCACTGCCACGTCTCAACAATGCTCGTCACATGTCAGTAGTGAAACACACACATTCCAGCTTCACTGTCCTTCCTCAACAATGCTGTCACACTGCAGTAGTGGACACACACCACACACCACACATTCAGCTTCTCTGCCATTTCCTCAACATTGCTGTCACACTGACAGTAGCTGACCACACACAACACACACCACATTCAGCTCACTGCCACTTTCTTAAACATGCTGTTCACACTGATAGTAGTGACACAAACACACACTCATTCAGCTTCACTGCCATTTCTCAACAATTTGCTGTCACTCTGTCAAGTAGTGACACACACACATTCAGCTTTTTTCCCCCCACTGCCATTCCCAACAATGCTGTCACACGGACAGTAGTGACACACTCACCATTCAGCTTCTTGCCACTTTGTCGCTGACAGTAGTGAGACACACACATTCAGCTTCACTGCCACTTTCTCGCTGACAGTAGTGGACACACACCACATTCAGTTCACTGCCGATTTCTCGCTGACTGTGTGGACACACACACATTCAGTTCACTGCGCTTTCTCGCTGACAGTAGTGACCACACACTCATTCAGCTTCACTGCCACTTTCTCGCTGACAATAGTGTCACACACCACATTCAGCTTCACTGCCACTTTCTCGCTGACAATAGTGACACACCACACATCAGCTTCACTGCCACATTCTCGATGTACAGTTAGAGTGACACACACACATTCTGCTTCACTGCCGCTTTCTCGCTGGACGTAGTGACTCACACACATTCAGCTTCACTGCCGCTTTCTCTACAATGCTGGCAAGCCAAGTGCGACTGATGAAGCCCACTGTTGAGAATGGGAGCCAATCAGATCTCCCAAAGAAACTTTTCAAAATGAAGAAAACTTGACCAATCAAAAAAAAAAAAAAGGCACAATAAAATCCAAGATGCTTTTAAAAGTGAAAACAGAATTTCATGCATTCTTCTTGCTTCCTCTCTGTTGATCTTGCTTTCATCTCACTGTGTGTGTGTGTGTTGATGTGTGTGTGTGTGCGTTGTGTGTGTGTGTGTGTGTGTGTGTGTGTGTGTGTGTGTGTGTGTGGTGGTGTGTGTGTGGTGTGTGTGTGTGTGCTATGTGTGCGTATGTGTGTGCATGTGTGTGTGTGTGTGTGGTGTGTGTGTGTGTGTGTGTGCATGTGTGTATGTGTATATGTGTGTGTGTATATGTGTGTGTGTGTATGTGTGTGTGTGTGTGTATGTGTGTGTGTGTGTGTGTGTGTAGTTGTACGTGTGTGTGGTGTGCGTGAGAGAGTGTGTGTGGGTGTGTGTGTGTATGCTGTGTGCATGTGTGTATGTGTTATGTGAGTGTGTGTGTATATGTGTGTGTGTTGTATGGTGTGTGTGTGTATGTGTGTGTATGTGTGATGTGTTGCTGTGTTGTGTGTGTATTGTGATGCATTGAGTGTGTGTGTGTCTGTGTGTGTGTGTGTGTGTGTGTGTGTGTGTGTGCAAGTGTGTGTATGTGTGTATGAGTATGTGTGTGGGTGTGTGTGTTGTATGTGTGTGTGATTGTGTGTGTTATGTTGTGTGGTATGTGTGTGTGTGTGTGTGTGTGTGTGTGTGTGTTGTGTAGTGTGTGTTTGTGTGTGTGTGTGTGTGTGTCTGTGTGTCTATTTCTGCCTGTCTCTACACTGCTTTATGAACAAGTCCGATCTGGTCACATCGATCCTTTCCACAACCTTTCCCACCCTCTCCCTTCCCACACTGGCACCCCTCCCTCTCCCCCACCCTCTTCCCCCCTCCCCACTCTGATTCCCACTCACACCGGGGTCTTTCCGTCGGGCAAGGGCGGCTTGCCCAGCTTCTCGGCGTACTTGCTGGCGTACCAGACCCTCAGCGGGGTGGGGGGGGTGTTGGCGGGAATGTCGCGGCGTGGAGTTGAAGTAGGATGTTGATGCCCAGCTGGTAGGCCATGCAGTTCTGCTCCTCCACCGTCGCGGCACCTCACACGCTCGTCCCCATCCCAGTTGCAGTGGTTCTCGCTGGAGGTTGTCCGGCAGATGGTGTTGCGTCAGGGGGGACAGGATTGGCCCTAGGTCAAAGGGCAAGACGAAGACAGGAAATGGAAAAAAAAAAACCAGGGATGTGGGAGGGGAGGAAAGTTTACTATGCCTGGGGTTCTTGAGCACAGACGTTGTTTGTGTGCTGCACAGGGTTCATGTTTCCTCGCAGAGTATAGCACTGCTGACTGGTCAAAAGCTGGCCAACTACAATGCAGCTTACTGAACTAGCCAAGGGAAAGCACTGTGCGTGAAGTGCTGTCCCCTCACCACTCTAACATGGTCGCTTGTCAACTGTTGGTACAAAGCAGAAAACATGATTTTTATAAAAATTCTTTCTTTTTTTTTTAGTGAAATTTTGTTTTCCGTTTTGTTGTTTGTTACATGAACATTTCATTTACATGTTTCTGTGTAAGTGCTCACATCCCTGAAGGACATATTTCACACAAAAATGTGTTACACTAAACTTGCATCAAGTGGTCATTTCATCCTCCTTAAGTGAGAGCAGTACTGTAAACACGTGCCATCAAACCATGAACAAAAGCGGCGTTACATTGAGGATGAATGATGTCCTCCTGAGGGCAGTGGCAGGTCTTCTTGGCTTCGAAGGGCCCCAGCTGAGTCTTGTTGGAGATGCTCTCCATGGTCATGATGCCCACGTTGCCATCGGGATAGTCGATCACACCCAGGTAGTGCGGCACCGTCAGGCGAGCCCTGCACACCCCGACAATTCAACCACACTGATAGGGTTTTTGTTTTCTTCATTTTGGACCTGCCTTCACACTGTGGTCGACATTTCTTTTTTTTTTTCCTGCTTTCACAAAACAAATGCAGCAAGGTGATGTTGTTTATTGTCCCGCCGACCACAAAGGGTCACATGCAATAAAAACATAATCCAGAAAAACAAGAGGGAAGCAAACCCTGTGTATTCAAAGCCATTTCCTGCATTGGTGAAAAGTGTGTTCCCTTTCCTTTGATTCACAATCCAATGCCTTTCTGTACACCAACGATGCTGCACTGTAGTAGTAAACTATGACAAAAGCATTAAGTGTCTACCCCTCAGCATCAGGTTAGGTTTGTCACAGATCTCAATATGAACTGACTTGTCTGCAGCTTCAGATTGTTGGTGCACCTGCTTGGACGTTGCTACACAGCCGTTTCAACCCACCCTGTAGTATCTGTTGAAAACCTTCCAGTTGTTTTCCAGTTCTGCTGCCAACAGACGGGGCAGACACAGGACCAGAATCAATGTCATGCTCTGCAGGCTATGGTTCCACACAGGATAAGAACCACAGTGACCTACCTCAACAAACACCTGACCAGAAACAATGACCTACCTCAACAAACACCTGACCAGAAACAATGTCACGCTCTGCATGCTATGGTTCCACACAGGATAAGAACCACAGTGACCTACCTCAACAAACACCTGACCAGAAACAATGACCTACCTCAACAAACACCTGACCAGAAACAATGACCTACCTCAACAAACACCTGACCAGAAACAATGTCACGCTCTGCAGGCTATGGTTCCACACAGGATAAGAACCACAGTGACCTACCTCAACAAACACCTGAACAACACCTGCAGTTGACCATGCATGTGCACTGTGACATAGAACAGTGTACGACACCAGCAGTTGACATAGAACAGTGTACGACACCAGCAGTTGACAAAGAACAGTGTACGACACCACCAGTTGACATAGAACAGTGTACAACACCAGCAGTTGACATAGAACAGTGTACGACACCACCAGTTGACATAAAGCAGTGTACAACACTACCAGTTGACATAGAGCAGTGTACAACATCAGCAGTTGACACAGAACAGTGTACGACACCACCAGTTGACATAGAACAGTGTACGACACCAGCAGTTGACATAGAACAGTGTATGACACCAGCAGTTGACACAGAACAGTGTACGACACCAGCAGTTGACATAGAGCAGTGTACGACATAAGCAGTTGACATAGAACAGTGTACGACATTAGCAGTTGACATAGAGCAGTGTGCGACATAAGCAGTTGACATAGAGCAGTGTACGACACCAGCAGTTGACTATAGAACAGTGTATGACACCAGCAGTTGACACAGAACAGTGTACGACACCAGCAGTTGACATAGAGCAGTGTACGACATAAGCAGTTGACATAGAGCAGTGTACGACTAAGCAGTTGACATAGAACAGTGTACGACATAAGCAGTTGACATAGAACAGTGTACGACATTAGCAACACAGAGTAGTGTACAACACCAGCAGTTGGCTGACAAAACGACGGAACTGACCGTGAGATCTGCGCCTTGAAGTCGGAGGTGGACAGGCCCAGCATGGGGCACTCCTCGGTGATGTGGTTCTGACCGCATACATCGCATTCCAGGACCAGTTCCATTGCAATGTCCTCTGTAACACAAGAAGGGTCCACTCGCGCATCACATCACACACACACTATCGCTTGGTTCTGCTACAAACATATCACAAGAGTCCATCCAGTCACATCACAAAATCGCTTGGTTCTGCTACAAACATATCACAAGGTTCCATCTACTCACATCACACACACACTATCGCTTGGTTCTGCTACAAACATATGATTATCACAAGGGTCCATCCACTCACATCACACACACACTATCGCTTGGTTCTGCTACAAACATATGATTATCATAAGGGTCCATCCACTCACATCACACACACACTATCGCTTGGCTCTACTACAAACATATCACAAGAGTCCATCCAGTCACATTACACACGCTATCTCTTGGTTTTGCTCTAACATATCGCTCACACTTTCAAGTTTTTTTGTTTTTTTTGCAGAGGCATTTCTCATACTTGAGCAGGACTTTTTACAGACATCCTGTCACTCACACACTTGTAACATCTTGGGGGGGGGGGGGGGGGGGGGGAGGAGGGCTTCATTCACAGTTGTAGAGGTCTTTTTTAAGGCATTAATCCTACTTGTCGTATTCTTTTGGGGCATTAATCATACTTGATGTGTTCTTTGGGGAATTAGTCATACTTGATGTGTTCTTTGGGAATTAGTCATACTTCTGGGAGGGGGGGGGGGGGGGGGGGGGGGGGGGGGAATTGAGGAGTTTAGTTGTTGTTGTTTTGGGGTTGTTGGGGGGGGGGGGGGGGGGGGGGGGGGGGGGGGGGAATTGATTTTTTTATTTTTTTTTTTTTTTTTTATTTTTTTTTTGGGGGGGGGGGGGGGCTATTGGGTGGGTAGGGGGGGGGG
>CM031622.1:11624607-11642107 GCA_018398815.1 Conus ventricosus
ACACACACACACACACACACACACACACACACACACACACACACACAGAGAGAAAGGCGTGGCCGAGAGTCATTGAAAACACACACACACACACACACACACACACACACACAGAGAGAGCAAGGCGTGGCCGAGAGTCATTGAAAACACACACACACACACACACACACACACACAGCAAGGCGTGTCCGAGAGTCATTGAAAACACACACACACACACACACACACACAGAGCAAGGCGTGGTCGACAGTGGACGAAGAAGGATGCAAATCAGTCATGATAAATCTGTGAGTATTGAACCACTCTCCTTCTTCTCCTTCTCTCCAAACCTGTTGTTGTAGTTATCATTATTGTTGCTGCTTCAACTGGTCCAAATGGTTGGCGGAAGTGATCATTGTCCTCTTCTTATGACGTCAGGGCTGACGTACGCTGACGATAAGTAATAATATAACGTGACTGGTCTACAGTTCACGCATTTCTAAGACAGGCGAGAATTTGGCGATTACTCCTCAAACCGGGAGACTCTTCACCTCGAGAAAGCATGATTCTGACCCTAACTCTGATCTCAATACTGACCAGACGCTTACCCTGGACTACCCTAAACTTTGAATATGAATTGCTAACCCAAATTTCAAACCTTAGTTGTTGTTTTTTTGAAAACCAATATTTAAACCTTAAACCTAATCCGAACCCTAACTTAATGTAATTATATGCTAAATCCTGATTTTTTTTTTTTAAAGACTAAATTCTAAACCTTAATTCTAAATTTGAACTCCAATTTTAAACCGTGAGCCTAACCCAAACCCAAACTTCAGTCCTGATGGTACAAGTCCGTATGAATAGCTACACCGATTTACTGCAGTGTCTGGTGAGAAGGGGGAGATAGGAAATATTTGGAGGAATTGTCTTCCCCTGTCTCTCCATCGAGAATGGGGGGGGGGGGGGGGGGGGGGGGGGGGGGGGGGGGAATGTCCACTATGTGGGCGCACACCATGGAATTCAGGCGACACAGAGCAAACGGACACACCTGCATGCTCGTACCCTGGCACATACACGCAAACTCCGCAGTCACAGACACGCTCACAGGCGGCGCGCATACGCGGGTACACGCGCACTCCTTCACTTCCACTGCTCTTACTCACAGGGGCGGAATAGAAGGGGGATGGAAGATATAACGGGTACACGTGCACTCCTTCACATCCACCTGCTCTTACTCACAGAGGCGGAATAGAAGGGGGATGGAAAATATAACGGGTACACGTGCACTCCTTCACATCCACCTGCTCTGACTTACAGAGGCGGAATAGAAGGGGGATGGAAAATATAACGGGTACACGTGCACTCCTTCACATCCACCTGCTCTTACTCACAGAGGCGGAATAGAAGGGGGATGGAAGATATAACGGGTACACGTGCACTCCTTCACATCCACCTGCTCTGACTTACAGAGGCGGAATAGAAGGGGGATGGAAGATATAACGGGTACACGTGCACTCCTTCACATCCACCTGCTCTGACTTACAGAGGCGGAATAGAAGGGGGATGGAAGATATAACGGGTACACGTGCACTCCTTCACATCCACCTGCTCTGACTTACAGAGGCGGAATAGAAAGGGGATGGAAGATATAACGGGTACACATGCACTCCTTCACATCCACCTGCTCCGACTTACAGAGGCGGAATAGAAGGGGGATGGAAGATATAACGGGTACACGTGCACTCCTTCACTTCCACCTGCTCTTACTCACAGAGGCGGAATAGAAGGGGGATGGAAGATATAACGGGTACACGTGCACTCCTTCACATCCACCTGCTCTGACTTACAGAGGCGGAATAGAAGGGGGATGGAAGATATAACGGGTACACATGCACTCCTTCACATCCACCTGCTCTGACTTACAGAGGCGGAATAGAAGGGGGATGGAAGATATAACGGGTACACGTGCACTCCTTCACATCCACCTGCTCTGACTTACAGAGGCGAAATAGAAGGGGGATGGAAGATATAACGGGTACACGTGCACTCCTTCACATCCACCTGCTCTGACTTACAGAGGCGGAATAGAAGGGGGATGGAAGATATAACGGGTACACGTGCACTCCTTCACATCCACCTGCTCTGACTTACAGAGGCGGAATAGAAGGGGGATGGAAGATATAACGGGTACACGTGCACTCCTTCACATCCACTGCTCTGACTTACAGAGGCGGAATAGAAAGGGGATGGAAGATATAACGGGTACACGTGCACTCCTTCACATCCACCTGCTCTGACTTACAGAGGCGGAATAGAAGGGGGATGGAAGATATAACGGGTACACGTGCACTCCTTCACATCCACCTGCTCTGACTTTTCAGAGGCGGAATAGAAGGGGGATGGAAGATATAACGGGTACACGTGCACTCCTTCACATCCACCTGCTCTGACTTACAGAGGCGGAATAGAAGGGGGATGGAAGATATGAACAGGATTGTGTAATTAGGAGGGACCTGATCTAAAAACATACATGAAACTGTTTTCCTTTTAAAAAAAAAAAAAATAATGGATGTATGTGCGTGTGCAAATGTGTGTGTGTGTGTGTGTGTGTGTTGTGTGTGTGTTGAGAGAGAGAGAGAGAGAGAGAGAGAGAGAGAGAGAGAGAGAGAGAGAGAGAGAATATCACTGTGTTGTGTGTGTGTGTGTGTGTGTGTGTGTGTGTGTGTGTGTGTGTGTGTGTGTGTGTCTGTCTGTGTGTGTGTGTGTGTGTGTGTGTGTGTGTGTGTGTGTGTGTGTTGTAACCAAATGAATCTTCTATCTTTTAACATTCTCTCTCTCTCTCTCTCTCTCTCTCTCTCTCTCTCTCTCTCTCTCTCTCTCTCTCTCACACACACACACACACACACACACACACACACACACACACAGGTAAACACACATTACATCAATACTATTACTACTACCGACAACCTACTCATCCACCACACAACTATCAAAGCAACCGGGGGAAAACCCTGCATTGAACAAACCATCTCCTTACTACCTAACCCTTCCAACGCAACAACGACAACAGTAACAAGAACAACAATAACAAGAACAACAACAGCAACAAGAACAACAATAACAAGAACAACAACAGCAACAAGAACAACAATAACAAGAACAACAACAGCAACAAGAACAACAATAACAAGAACAACAACAGCAACAAGAACAACAATAACAAGAACAACAACAGCAACAAAAACAACAATAACAAGAACAACAACAGCAACAAGAACAACAATAACAAGAACAACAACAGCAACAAGAACAACAATAACAAGAACAACAACAGCAACAAGAAGGATAATAATACTAACAGCAATAACATCATTAATCAATGATAATGATGATGATGATAATGATGATAAGAATGATGATGATGACGATAATGATGATGATGATGATGATAAGAATGATGATGATGATGATGATGATGATGATAAGAATGATGATGATGACGACGACGACGATGATGATGATGATGATGATTGATGATGATGATGATGATGATGATGATGATGAAAACAACAGCAACAAACACCACCACCACCACCACGCCCCCCCCCCCTTCACCCTCCCTTCCACTCCTCCCCCCCCCCCCCCCCCCCTAACCTCACCCCCCTCACCACTGACCTGGTACAGCAGATAGGACGCGGACACCTCGTTTTATGTCATGGGTAGTAACTCTGTCAGTCCGTTCCTGCTAGTTCCCCCGAGTGATAGAAAAAAAAAACCGGCTTCGTTTTTAATTTGAACTGACTTCTTTCCGGAAGTCTAAAGAAAAAATCATAAATGAAAATGCGAAAGCATTCCAGCAATTTTTCTTTTGTTTCTTTATTTTATAGTAAAACACATAGTTTTATTGTGCTCTCTCTCTCTCTCTCTCTCTCTCTCTCTCTCTCTCTCTCTCTCTCTCTCTCTCTCTCTCTCTCTCTCTCTCTCTCCTCCTCCTCCTCCTCTTCTTCTTCTTCTTTAAAGATCAGGATCTGAGAACAGTTCGACCTTTACCATTTGCTCTTTGCCCGTTTAGTTGATCATGTAATACATCGACATGAAAGAAAAAAAAATGAAACAGCGCTTTATCAAGCTGGAGATATGAGGGTGAGAGGTTTTTTTGTTTTTTTTTAGACAGGCTTGTATAATGTTGTCGAGATGAGATTGCCGTGTTACAGGTGCCAACGTGCCACAGAAATGCCATCTTTGCCTGACAGCCACGGGGAGGGGGGGGGGGGGGGGGGGGGGGGGGGGGTAGGGAGAGGTTTCAGAACCCACTCCACCCACCCCCGTCCCTCGTCCGATCTAGGGGAATCTGATACTATATTTTCATGCATGCATGTAGTTTTTGTGGTTTATGTAAGATAGTATTGACCATATGATTTGGAAATGTGCTTATGTTCAACAGTTTTGGAATTCTCTTGTTGGTTTAATTAAAGAAAAATTGTGTCAACGCAGAGAATATGAAATTAACGGCATCCTTAATATTATTGGGCTTCGATGTGACTATCAATATTGATGATATTTTAATTTCATTATATTACTAGCAAAACATTACGTATACACATGCAAATTAGAAGGAAACCTTCCACAAACATCTTTTTTGAAAAAAATTTGAACTATAGATATAAATCGGGCAACACAATGCATATTTAAGCTACAACTTTTTTTGAAAAGTGGCTGACATACAACCATTATTTTCCCATGTCTAAATGTTCGTGTATTTTGTGTAATGATTATGGCTAGTTATGCTTCTATTATAATATATATCTGCAATGCCACTATATCATAGGTTAACCTTTTTCTTTTTCTTTTGAAGTCTTTGTGGTTCGCGTTCCATTTTAGACTTAACACTCCCAAATGTTTGTACAGATGCGTACAGATTCGCGTGCGTGCGTGCGTGTGTGTGAAAATTCATAAAAGGTTTGAATATGTTCATTAATGTATCTACACCCGTCTTATATTATGTAATTAGACTCACGTTGTACTACCTTAAACTCTCATCTGGTGATCTGTATATGTATGTGTATGTATGTATGGTGTTTTTTTTTTCTTTCTAGTTTATGTATATGTATGTGAATGTCATGTATCTGCATGAAATTTTTTTTTTAATTGAAAAAAAAAGAAGAAAATTTCATGCATGTACTGCTGGAACTGATGTCCACGTGTCCGTGATTTGCAGGACTCCGAACTTTACCTGTCTGCGTACAGTCAGGTAAATCACCAGCAAGTCAACCGTGACGACAAAAAAGGTGTGGTGTTGTTAGCATACACTGCCCCCCCCCCCCCCCCGAACACACACACACACACACCTCTACCTTCGCCCCCTACCAATTCTTGATCTCCCCACCCTCACCTTCCCTTTGACTTGTCAGACCGGTTGACACTGGTCATATTTGGCCCCCAAACAATTTCTTCCCCAGGGAATTTTTTGTTGGGGGTGTGAACGAAACCAAGGATGATGAGATTGGAGAGGGGAAAAAAAAAAAGAAAAAAAAATCAGTAGCCCCTTGCACCCCTTCCTTCCTCACCTCCAAGCTCCTTACAGTTATAAAAAAAAAAAAAAAGGGGGGGGGGGGGGGGGAAGAGGGGAGGGAGGGGGAGGAGGTCGGGGCGCATCCAGATCATGGTCCTAGGTGCCTGTCTGCTGCTAGAATGTTTTTTTTTTTTTCTTGTGGATTGGTGGGTGGGCGTCTCAAGGAGTTGGCCTTTTTTAGACAGACGTTTTACCCACTTAGCGGTTGACCACCTGCTCTAAGCTGAGGAAGGCAAGCTCCATGAAGTTCACTTTCGTTCCCTTTCCCCGACAGGTCCAGCTGGAACTCTTCAATTCAGAGGCTCTCCCTGCATCGTCTTCAGGGTTTCTGGTCCCCATCTCACCAGGAATCCAGAGCTGTCTCATCAGATCACGGGCTGAGTAGCCTACAAAAACGCTTTGCCCCAACTTCCATGGCGGGATTTTGGGTTTTTCCGAGGCAGATTCCCATCCAGCTGCTGGCTAGACTGGCATGCTCTTCGTCTTGTTGTGAGCTTGCTCCACATTCTGATCTTTTTCGTGTGGCACAGTGTGTTCAGACGGAATCAGCTGTCTGATGATCAGTGGGTGGAGTACAACGACCGACCCAGGTCACTCTCCCTGATGACCAGTGGGTGGAGAACAACCCCCGACCCAGGTCACTCTCCCTGATGGTCAGTGGGTGGAGAACAACCACCGACCCCAGGTCACTCTCCCTGATGGTCAGTGGGTGGAGAACAACGACCGACCCCAGGTCACTCTCCCTGATGACCAGTGGGTGGGAAACAACGCCCCGACCCCAGGTCACTCTCCCTGATGACCAGTGGGTGGAGAACAACGGACCGACCCAGGTCACTCTCCCTGATGACCAGTGGGTGGAGAACAACGACCGACCCCAGGTCACTCTCCCTGATGGTCAGTGGGTGGAGAACAACCACCGACCCCAGGTCACTCTCCCTGATGCCCAGTGGGTGGAGAACAACGGCCGACCCCAGGTCACTCTCCCTGATGATCAGTGGGTGGAGAACAACGGCCGACCCCAGGTCACTCTCCCTGATGACCAGTTGGGTGGAGAACAAGGACGACCCCAGGTCACTTCCCTGATGGTCAGTGGGTGGGAACAACGGCCGACCCAGGTCACTCTCCCTGATGACCAGTGGGTGGAGTACAACCACCGACCCAGGTCACTCTCCTGATGACCAGTGGGTGGAGAACAACGACGCCCCCAGGTCACTCTCCTGATGACCAGTGGGTGGAGAACAACGACCGACCCAGGTCACCTCCCTGAGGGACCAGTGGGTGGAGAACAACGACCGACCCCAGGTCACTCTCCCTGAGGATCAGTGGGTGGAAAACACGACCGACCCAGGTCACTCTCCCTGAGGATCAGTGGGTGGAGAACAACCACCGACCCCAGGTCACTCTCCTGAGGATCAGTGGGTGGAGAACAACCACCGACCCAGGTCACTCTCCCTGAGGATCAGTGGGTGGAGAACAACGACCGCCCCCAGGTCACTCTCCCTGATGGTCAGTGGGTGGAGAACAACGACCGACCCCAGGTCACTCTCCTGATGGTCAGTGGGTGGAGAACAACCACCGACCCCAGGTCACTCTCCCTGATGACCAGTGGGTGGAGAACAACCACCGACCCAGGTCACTCTCCTGAGGATCAGTGGGTGGAGAACAACCACCTACCCCAGGTCACTCTCCCTGATGACCAGTGGGTGGAGAACAACCACCGACCCCAGGTCACTCTCCCTGATGACCAGTGGGTGGAGAACAACCACCGACCCCAGGTCACTCTCCCTGATGACCAGTGGGTGGAGAACAACCCCGACCCAGGTCACTCTCCTGAGGATCAGTGGGTGGAGAACAAGGGACCGACCCCAGGTCACTCTCCCTGATGGTCAGTGGGTGGAGAACAACGACCGACCCAGGTCACTCTCCTGATGGTCAGTGGGTGGAGAACAAAGACCGACCCCAGGTCACTTCCCTGATGGTCAGTGGGTGGAAGAACAACGACCGACCCCAGATCACTCTCCCTGATGGTCAGTGGGTGGATTCCTGGTCTGCAACATCTCTTCAGCTTTCCACGTCAGAAAACCGCCGATTCCACGCTCTGGGTGTCACAGGTGGTCCAGGACATGGTCTGTGGCCCCTGTCGTGTTTGAAGTCATTGCTGGAGCTTCTGATGGCGTTGGGGGTCCTCTGGCTGTTACAATCATAATTATGTGTGATCACCTCAGGCACTTGGCTGTGCCCCAATGTGTATCATCCCTGGATGAGCGCTGCTTTGCATCCACTCTCAAGACATGCCACGCTGGCTGTTTGCTCGGACAGAAGGAACACGCTGGGCCGTTCAGTCTGCCCTATTTCGCCAGGTCTGAATCCGAGGGCAGGAGGTCATGTACAAGTTTGAGGGGAAAGCTGATTCTAAGGGGTGCCATGTGTCATGATTCATTCCAGGTGAGGTTTCGTTGGGGTGTGTTCCCCACGTCGTCCACTTGCCCTGTTGGCCTTTGCTGGACTGCCTTCTGGATTCTGTGTATGTATGTATGTATGTATGTATGTATGTATGTGTGTGTGTGTTTTGTATGTATGTATGTATGTATGTATGTGTGTATGTATGTATGTATGTGTGTATGTATGTATGTATGTATGTATGTATGTATATTTTGTATGTATGTATGTATGTGTGTATGTATGTATGTAAGTATGTATGTATGTATGTATGTATGCACATACACCACACACACACACACACATGCGCGCGCACGCACACACTCTCTCTCACACACATGTATGTATGTGTGTGTGTGTGTGTGTGTGTTGTGTGTGTGTGTGTGTGTGTGTGTGTGTGGTGTGTGTGTGAGAGAGAGAGAGAGAGAGAGTATGAGAGAGAGAGAGAGAGAGAGAGAGAGAGAGAGGACGAGAGAGAGAGAGAGAGAGAGAGAGAGAGAGAAAGTGTATGTGTGTTTGCATACATATGTAGTACATACATACATTTGGAGAGAGAGAGAGAGAGAGAGAGAGAGAGAGAGAGACGAGAGAAGTGAGGAGAGAGGGAGAGAGAGAGAGAGATAGAGAGAGAGAGAGAGGCACAACACACACACACGCACGCACGCACACATACACAAAGCTCAAAAATGACAAGGACTGAGAAAGGTTAAGTTTCTGTGCCTTGATGGTTGTTAATTAGTTTTGTTAAAATTTTAGTTTTTTTTTCCTTTTCAAACTTATTTGAAAAATTCAAGTGTTTGTAATTACCATTATTATTCATATAAGCACTCATATAAGCACACAAACATATTCAAACACACTCGCATACACACACACACACACACACACGAGCACACGCACATGCAGACTTACGTGTGCGTGCACAAGCATAAGCACATACGCTCTTTTCTTTCCCATCTCACTCTTTTGGCACGACCCCCCCCGCCCGTCTAATATCACGATTAGTGGAAAGACGTTAAATGAATGGGCACACACACACACACTCACAAACAACACACCCCACACACACACACACTCACAAACGACTGTATGGCCGGTGCCAGAGGGGTTTATTTTGCCAAGGGGCGGTTGGTGTGGCATGACATGTGGGTCAAAGTGGGAACAGAACTGGTTGGAGCAGTCAGTCCCTTGGGGAACCTTTTAACTGATCCTTTTCGTCAAACACAGCGGGCATTTAGCCACTCTGTGTGTGTGTGTGTGTGTGTGTGTGTGTGTGTGCGTGTTGTGTGTGTGGTGTGTGAGTGTGTGTGTGCATGCGTGTGCGTGTGTGGTGTGTGTGTGTGATGTGTGTGTGTGCGTGTGTTTTGTGTGTGTGTGTTTTATGTGTGTGTGTTGTGACTCTGTGTGTGTGTGGTGTGTGTGTGTGTGTGTGTGTGGTGTGAGTGTGTGCTTGTGTGAGTGTCTGTGTGTGTGTGTGTGTGTGTGTGTGTGTGTGTGTGTGTGTGAATGTTTGTGAGGTTGTGTGTGTGTGTGTGTGTGTGTGTGTGTGTGTGTGTGTGTGTGTGTGCGTGCGTGCGTGTGTGTGCGTGCGTGCGTGCGTGTTGGGTTTGTGTTTATAATTCTATCTCTCTTGTGTGTGTGCGGGTGCGCACCTGCGCGCGCGGTGTGTGTGCGCGTGTGTGTGTGTGTGTGTGTGTGTGTGTGTGTGTGTGTGTGTGTTGTGTGTGTGTGTGTGTGTGTGTGTGTGTGTTGTGTTGTGTGTGTGTGTGTGTGTGTGTGCGCGCGCGTGTGCGTGTGTGTGCGTTTGTGTGCGTGTTCTGTCATAAAAAAACGCTCCTACTCCATTCTAATGCAGATCCTTTCGCTTCACACACCTTGAACGTCTCCACTCGCAAGCAGCACAAGCAAACTCACCAGAACGATCACTGAACAGAATCCTTTCATTCTGCAGGTTGGTTCGGGAAAGCACAGATCCAACAAACTCTACATAAGTCAATGTTATGTACATTTTTCTTCTCAGTGTTTAAATGGCCGCCATCATCATGGTAACAGCTCTGACAATGCGGTAAGAAGACTGTGGTGACTAGGGGAAAGAACTGCTGCCTGGAAAACCAGCAGGATAAGATAATGTTGCTTATAGCCCAGCCGACCGCTAAGGGCCATATCAGGGCTGGGAAAGAAGCATTCAGGGGAAGAGGGGATGGGTAGAAAAGAGGGGGTGGGGAGTGGGGGCCAAGACGCAGTAGAACAAGATATATTAGTTTTTAATGACCACAACCCAGCCGACCACTCAGAGCATTTTCAGGGTTGTCAGACTCATACATGAAAAAAAACCACCACTTCCTGAAAAAAACAAAACAAGATGCGAAGCATATAAACGTACTCCCAGTTTTCCAAACGTTTATAAATCGGCCAAGTGCTTTGTGAGATAAGAAATTTAAAAGCAAAATAACGGTTTTTTAACAGTTATTTAACCCATGTACACTTTTGAAAACTTTGGGGTTTTAGTCCTCATTGGGCTAAAGCCTGTGTACATACCAAATTTCATCCAAATCGGACAATATGTCAAAAATAACGGTTTTTAACGGTCAGATTTTGAAACACTACATGGAAGTGCCATTTGTGTGTGATAGCCTTTCTATATACAAAATTTCATTAAAACTCACCAATATAAAAAAAGGCAAAATAACGGTTTATCAGTTATATAACCGATATACACTTTTGAAACCGGTATTTTAGTCTCACTGGGCTAAAGCCTGTGTACATATCAAATTTCATCCAGATCGTACAATATGTCAAGAATAACGGTTTTTAACAGTCAAATTTTGAAACACTATATAGAAGTGCCATTTGTGTGTGATAACCTTTCTAAATACCAAATTTAATTAAAATTCCCCCTATATATAATTAGAAATAACGGCAGAATAACGGTTTTTAATGGTTGTTTAATCCATTTTCAGCATTACATCACTTACATATGGAGAGATTTGTCACAAGATCATCCAAACCGCTTATAAATTGGCAAGTACTTTCTGAGATATTCCATAAAGAAGATAAACCGTTACAGGCTGTTACAGCCGTTAGTAACGGCTATAGCGGTATACTAAAACATCGGGCATCATCCGTGGCCCATAATGAACATACCTAAAATTTTCCAGAAAGATCGGCCCAGTAGCTTTGTCTGGAGCGAGTGGAACACATTTTGACCACGGACACACACACAGACAGCATTTCTTCATTCCCATTCTAAAGTACTCCTGTTCTATAAGAACTGGGAGTACAAAAACCGCACAAAACACTATGTCCTGAAAAAAACAACAAAAACGAATGACAAGACAGCACAACTATCAAAATCCTTATGGCGGACAAGACATGGCCATGTACAAGTACCAGCCATTCTGATCGATACTTTGGTCCTAGATTAAAAAATTTTTTTTTAAATGAACATCTGCCCACCCAACCTCCTTACCCCCGAGTGAAATACACGAACATATTACAACAAATCCATAATAAAGTCAATTGTATGTAAAAAAAAAAAAAAGAAGAAAAAACCCCTGCAGAAGGGACAGCTAGCATCATCAATTCTGACCAGAATTCTCACTACTAGTTCCCAGATCACTACAAAAAGCTGCCATATGATAATTGTCACAGAGGAAAAAAAAGTGAAAGAGTACAGAATAAAGATTGCTGAAGGGTCGACAAAGGCAGAAAACAGTCAATGACCATGAAGAAAAAGAATAGACAAAAAAAGGGCAGATTCCCTTTTAGAGCCTGTAGCCTAACATTGCTTCATTGTTCCCTGTAATCATAGTCAGTCATCTTTAGACACTGTGTTTATTCATTGCTTCATATTCCCTGTAACCAAAGTCAGTCATCTTTAGACAGTGTGTTTATTCATTGCTTCATATTCCCTGTAACCAAAGTCAGTCATCTTTAGACAGTGTGTTTATTTATTGCTTCATATTCCTGTAACCAAAGTCAGTCATCTTTAGACAGTGTGTTTATTCATTGCTTCATATTCCCTGTAACCATAGTCAGTCATCTTTAGACAGTGTGTTTATTCATTGCTTCATATTCCCTGTAACCACCATTGCTTCATAATCCCTGTAACCCCAGTCAGTCATCTTTAGGACAGTATGTTTATGGCTGCAGTATGAAGCTTTGTCAAGTTGTTTCAGTAACAACATTTTCACCTGCACCACATATCCCGGAGTCTCGAAGACTGTTGGGGCGCCCCAGAAGACTTCGCAGACAGCTTCCTCCACTCCTCCCAGTTCTCAGACGCTTCAAGGCAGTTGCCGAGTGTGAGGCCAGTCCATGCATGATGTTGTCCTCCATCTCTTCCTCTGTCTTCCTCTCCTTCTGCCTCCTCGCACTGTTCCTCATAGAATGGTTTTGGCAAGTCCTGTTGATCTTGGCACATGACCACACTATCTCATTTCCTTCTTTTCACTGTGGACACCAGGCCTTTGTATGGTCCAATGGCTTGCCTTGCTCTGATCTGGACCTCCAAGTTGGTGTGATCTTTGTATGAGATGCCAAGGATCTTGCAGAAGCATCTCATCTCTTATGCCTGAATACTTCTCTTAAGCTCAGCTGTCAGAGTCCACGTCTCACCGGCATAGAGAAATATGTCAATGACCAGTGAGTGCATCAGTCTGACCTTGGAACTGATGGTGCTGTTTCTGTCATTCCAGATGGGTCTTAGTCTGGCTAGCGTTGCTGTCATTTGCACAACACTGGAGAGCACTTCAGGCCTGACCCCTCATCTGAAACAACTGCCCTGAGGTACTTGAGGCTCTGAAACGTCTCTAGGTTTTCTCCCTTGATAGCCATGTTAGTGATGATGCCTTTGATGCTGTTGGTCAGAAGTTCTGTCTTTTCGACGTTGATCTCCACGCTGAACACAGACAGGACATTTGTCAAGGCGCTCTGCTAGGTTGGTTACTTCCTGCTCTTCTCCTGCTGGCCCATCAATGTCATCGGCAAAGCGTAGGTTGTTACCATCATGCCACAATGCTCACTGAGCCTTAATGTCCCCCAGTGTGTCAGCATAAGGTTTGTTACCGTCCTGCCACCAATGCTTACTGAGCCTTAAAGTCCCCCCAGTGTGTCAGCATAAGGTTTGTTACCGTCCTGCCCACCAATGCTTACTGAGCCTTCATGTCCCCCAGTGTGTCAGCATAAGGTTTGTTACCGTCCTGCCACCAATGCTCACTGAGCCTTCATGTCCCCAGTGTGTCAGCATAAGGTTTTTACTGTCCTGCCACCAATGCTCACTGAGCCTTCATGTCCCCCAGTGTGTCAGCATAAGGTTTATTACCGTCCTACCACCAATGCTCACCGAGCCTTAATGTCCCCAGTGTGTCAGCGTAAGGTTTATTACCGTCCTGCCACCAATGCTCACTGAGCCTTAATGTCCCCCAGTGTGTCAGCATAAGGTTTGTCACTGTCCTGCCACCAAGGCTCACTGAGCCTTAATGTCCCCCAGTGTGTCAGCATAAGGTTTGTCACTGTCCTGCCACCAAGGCTCACTGAGCCTTAATGTCCCCCCAGTGTGTCAGCATAAGGTTTATTACTGTCCTGCCACCAATGCTTACTGAGCCTTCATGTCCCCCAGTGGGTCAGCATAAGGTTTGTTACCGTCCTGCCACCAATGCTAACTGAGCCTTAATGTCCCCCAGTGTGTCAGCATAAGGTTTGTTACCGTCCTGCCACCAATGCTAACTGAGCCTTAATGTCCCCAGTGTGTCAGCATAAGGTTTGTTACTGTCCTGCCACCAATGCTTACTGAGCCTTCATGTCCCCCCAGTGTGTCAGCATAAGGTTTGTTACCGTCCTGCCACCAATGCTCACTGAGCCTTCATGTCCCACAGTGTGTCAGCATAAGGTTTGTTACCGTCCTGCCACCAATGCTCACTGAGCCTTAATGCCCCCCAGTGTGTCAGCGTAGGTTTGTTACCGTCCTGCCACCAATGCTCACTGAGCCTTAATGTCCCCCCCCCCCCCAGTGTGTCAGCATAAGGTTTGTTACTGTCTGCCACCAATGCTCACTGAGCCGTAATGTCCCACAGTGTGTCAGCATAAGGTTTGTTACCATCCTGCCACCAAGGCTCACTGAGCCTTCATGTCCCACAGTGTGTCAGCATAAGGTTTGTTACTGTCCTGCCACCAATGCTCACTGAGCCTTCATGTCCCCCAGTGTGTCAGCATAAGGTTTGTTACCATCCTGCCACCAATGCTCACTGAGCCGTAATGTCCCACAGTGTGTCAGCATAAGGTTTTGTTACCATCTGCCACCAATGCTCACTGAGCCGTAATGTCCCACAGTGTGTCAGCATAAGGTTTGCTACTGTCCTGCCCCAATGCTCACTGAGCCGTAATGTCCCACAGTGTGTCAGCATAAGGTTTGTTACCGTCCTGCCACCAATGCTCACTGAGCCTTCATGTCCCCCAGTGTGTCAGCATAAGGTTTGTTACCGTCCTGCCACCAATGCTCACTGAGCCTTCATGTCCCCCAGTGTGTCAGCATAAGGTTTATTACCGTCCTGCCACCAATGCTCACTGAGCCTTCATGTCCTCCAGTCATAATTCTTTCCAGGCCTTGCCTCACTCCAACGTCTGAACCAGTCCCTATGGTGCCATTGAGGAAGACTGCGCTGGTGGCCTTATCGTAGAGGCATTCTAGGATCCTGGTCAGGTTGGCGTTGATGTTGACTATGATGTCTCATGGTCACGCACAGGGCTGCATGGAACATCCTACGAAAGGCTTTTTTTGACATCCACAAAAATGTGGCACAGGTCGAAAGTTGCGACAGTATTGCGGAGCAGAGCCTGGTGGTGGTGATATCTCTCACACATTATTCTTAAGTTAACCATCTTTTCCATGGTACTGTGACTTGCTCTAAACCCTGCCTGTTCGTCAACAGTGCGTTCAAAGGATCTTCAACATCACCTTGCTCTGGTGACTGGTCACACTGTTGGTTCGGTATTTTTGGCAAAGCCGTACATCGCCTTTCTTGGGTGGAGTGATAATCAGGGATTGGTTCCATGGTGTTGGCCACTCACCAGTTTGCCAGAGCTTGTTACAACTGACTGTGAGGGACACTGATCACGGCATTATATAGTATGCCAATGGCATTACATAGTTTGCCAATGGCATCATATAGTTTGCCAATGGCATTACATAGTTTGCCAATGGCATCATATAGTTTGCCAATGGCATTATATAGTTTGCCAATGGCATCATATAGTTTCCAATGGATCATATAGTTTGCCAATGGCATTATATAGTTTGCCAATGGCATCATATAGTATGCCAATGGCATCATATAGTTTGCCAATGGCATCATATAGTCTGCCAATGGCATTATATAGTTTGCCAATGGCATCATATAGTTTGCCAATGGCATTATATAGTCTGCCAATGGCATTATATAGTTTGCCAATGGCATTATATAGTCTGCCAGATCTTGTTACAAAGGACTGTGAGGGCACTGATCATGGCATCTCCTCCTTCCTTCACTAACCCGGCTGGTATGTTGTCCATCCCCCGCTGGTTTTTCCCAGTTTCAAGGACTTAACTACTACCTCTACTTCTTCACGCAATATGGGGAAGATGTCACTGTCTGTTACTGGGGAGATATTCAGGACTTGTGGGTCTCCTGCTGCGCTGAAGTTGTATAATTTGGAGCAATATTCGGTCCAACAGTTGAGACTGGCCTCGCCTTCTGTGAGGCATTTCCCTGACTTGTCCTGTGTGGTGGAAACTCGTCCTTGCTTAGAGGTTGTCAGGTCTTTCCAAGTTGGTATGCTTTCCTACTGTTGTTGTTCTGTAGGTTGTCCTCAGTGTCTTGGCTCTGCTCCTCTATCCATGTCTCCTTTGTTGTTGTTCTGTAGGTTGTCCTCAGTGTCTTGGCTCTGCTCCTCTATCCATGTCTCCTTTGTTGTTGTTCTGTAGGTTGTCCTCAGTGTCCTGGCTCTGCTCCTCTATCCATGTCTCCTTTGTTGTTGTTCTGTAGGTTGTCCTCAGTGTCCTGGCTCTGCTCCTCTATCCATGTCTCCTTTGTTGTTGTTCTGTAGGTTGTCCTCAGTGTCCTGGCTCTGCTCCGCAATACTGTCGCAACTTTCGAAGATTTAGAAGAGCCGACTGTTGGCGTGCAAGACCGCTTTGTCGCCATCTTTGACAAGGTAAAAGACACAAGGCATGCTGGGAAATATCTTCTTACTGCTTTCGACCGAAACAGTAGCAGACGAAACTTCACGTTTTACAATTATCTTCCTTTGAATTTTTTCCCATATTTTTTTTTGGGGGGGGGGGGGGGGGGGGGGCTGTAAATTCCAGTAATTTCAATTTTTTTCTGTAAAAATTACAGCAAAATCGTAAGGTAAACAGGTCTGGAACAGGATCATAAGGGGCAGGCCACAAGGTGATGGAGATGGGGGGGTGGGGAAGGAGTGGGGATGGGTAGCGGGATGAGGGTGGGGATGCTGGACAAGGGAAGGAAGGGGTTGAGGGTGAGGGGATGCAGCAGAGGCGAGGGGTGACCGGTGGAGTTTGGGGGTCCAAGATCCGCAAGCTTCCTCTATGATTCAGAGGACCGGCAGTTCCCTCACATGCGACAGATACAGGGCTGTTGCCACGGCAGGAACCAGCGGGGTTACACACGGCCAGTCAGACTTCCACCCAGTCAGCGCTGCAGGATGAGATGCTTCCTCTCTCTCACAAGTCAGTGCTCACAATGCCTCACTCAAAGCACGCTCAAACCATTCCCCAAACAAACATTACACGCAGTTTTCTCACTCAAAGCATGCTCAAACCATTCCCCAAACAAACCTTACACGCAGTTTTCTCACTCAAAGTACGCTCAAACCATTCCCCCAAACAAACCTTACACACAGTTTTCTCACTCAAAGCACGCACAAACCATTCCCCCAAACAAACCTTACATGCAGTTTTCTCACTCAAAGCACGCACAAACCATTCCCCCAAACAAACCTTACACGCAGTTTTCTCACTCAAAGTACGCTCAAACCATTCCCCCAAACAAACCTTACAGGCAGTTTTCTCACTCAAAGCACGCTCAAACCATTCCCCCAAACAAACCTTACATGCAGTTTTCTCACTCAACGTATCGCACAAACCATTCCCCCAAACAAACCTTACATGCAGTTTTCTCACTGAAAGCACGCACAAGCCATTCCCCAAACAAACCTTACACGCAGTTTTCTCACTCAAAGCACGCACAAACCATTCCCCCAAACAAACCTTACATGCAGTTTTCTCACTCAAAGCATGCACAAACCATTCCCCCAAACAAACCTTACACGCAGTTTTCTCACTCAAAGTACGCTCAAACCATTCCCCCAAACAAACCTTATAGGCAGTTTTCTCACTCAAAGCACGCACAAACCATTCCCCCAAACAAACCTTACATGCAGTTTTCTCACTCAACGTACGCACAAACCATTCCCCCAAACAAACCTTACACGCAGTTTTCTCACTC
>CM031622.1:11647107-11664607 GCA_018398815.1 Conus ventricosus
GCACTGAGGTGTGGCTGCCCACCTGGCACTGAGGTGTGGCTGCCCACCTGGCACTGAGGTGTGGCTGACTGGTACCACTGTGATGACTCTTCAACATCTGACCCATGGATTTTTCCTTCCTTCCTGTTACTCTTCAACATCTGACCATGGATTTTCCTTCCTTCCTGTTACTCTTCACATCTGACCATGGATTTTCCTTCCTTCCTGTTACTCTTCAACATCTGACCCATGGATTTTCCTTCCTTGTTCTTAATCTTTGTTTTTCTTTCACTGGTACCACTGTGATGACTCTTCAACATCTGACCCATGGATTTTCCTTCTTTGTTCTTACTCTTTGTTTTTCTTTCACTGTACCACTGTGATGACTCTTCAACATCTGACCCATGGATTTTCCTTCCTTGATGCTACTCTTTGTTTTTCTTTCACAAGGTTTGTGACCAAAAAAAGAAACGAAGTTCTTTGGCTGCTTTCAAAATGGTGGAGGAACACAGGCAGCAATCGGTCCAACGCTGAACATGTTGATGCTGTTCAACTCTGACCAGAGCACGTGGAGCTTCTGGAATGAAAGGGGTGACAGACATTCTGAGTCAAACATCCACGCACATGTTCTCTTAGGTACTTATGTATACATATTTTCTTTCTCACTCCCAAACCACAAGCGACAACACATACGCTGAGAGAATACTCATAGACAGATAACAAAAACGTTAAACATATGCACACATGTACATATGTATGCACATAGACATGCACACAGACATGCCCCCACACAGAGGCGCATTAAAACCTGCTATCAGACTCACCGTCTTATCAACAGGTTTCTGGAGTGTGTCCAGAAAATCCGGCTGTTTCTCAAAGATGTCCGAGAGCTCTGGGTGCTTGCGACGGTAATGTCGCATGATGGTGTGTTTGTGAGCGCAGCTCTCGTGGCACACGTGACATGTGTAGATCACCCCGAGTGGAAGAGCCGCTCATGCTGTCGCAACTCGAGGCCCTCACGAAGCGCTTGTCACAGTACGTGCACTTGATCTTCTCACTCATGGTGTGCTCCAGCCGGTGCCGGTTCAACTGGTCAGGATACTTGAAGGCTTTGGTGCATAGCTGGGAAACACAAATCACCGTTCTTCCAACAATCAGTTTACTTATATCAGCACGATGGTAAACGTAATGTTGCTTACAGCCCAGCCGACCGCAAATGGCCATATCAGGGCTGTCACCACGTTGAAGTTCACTCACAAGTCATTAACAAACAACAACAGGAAAAACAACACACAAAAAAACTGCCCTCATTCACTCAACTCTTTAAACACACACCTTCCAAAAACACACCGGAAATGTTGTTAAACATCTTTCCCCCGTAAAATCTTACATCAGAATAAAAAACTGTTAATCTCCCACAGAAATTCAAAGATCACATCAGGTGGGACATCTCTGAACATGGAGTCTGCTGTAAAGTGTTTATGTCTCACATCACGCAAGTCCCAACACTCCAAAAGGATATGTTTCACTGTGATTGGTACATGACATGGAATGCACCACAGAGCTTCATCACTGTATCAGCAAGATTGTCATCTGAACCGTAACAGAGGCCCTAAAGCAAAAGGGACTGGCAATTTGCCTAGCTTGACTCATGTGTTATGTTCCAATTGTACCCATTGCCTAAAAGAATGCACACGGATGGGCACAGAAAGTGTATTACTGTTATGTTCCAATTGTACCCACTGCCTAAAAGAATGCACATGGATGGGCACAGAAAGTGCATTACTGTTATGTTCCAATTGTACCCACTGCCTAAAAGAATGCATATGGATGGGCACAGAAAGTGTATTACTGTTATGTTCCAATTGTACCCACTGCCTAAAAGAATGCATATGGATGGGCACAGAAAGTGTATTACTGTTATTTTCCAATTGTACCCACTGCCTAAAAGAATGCACATGGACGGGCACAGAAAGTGTATTACCGTTATATACCTATTGTACCCACTGCCTAAAAGAATGCACACGGATGGGCACAGAAAGTGCATTACAAAAGAACAAAAAACAGGACAGTGCTGGCATGTGCATCACACTTTCACTCATTTGGGACGGGCTACTGAATAAGACTGAGCTAAATTTGATGAAGAGAAGTGGGGGTACAGGACTGGAAATAGGTGGGGTGGGTGGGGTGGGTGGTTGGGGGGGGGGGGGGGGGGAGGCAAGTGCAGGGGAAGGCTGACTTAGCGTACTTTTCAGATTTCCTCAGAGTGAAAAAAGAAAGGCATAAGAACTCCAAGCAGCATAGCCCAGAGGAAGATCAGCTTTCAACGACTGATCAGCCTTTCATTGTGCACACACTGTAACCCAGACTTGTGTCTCACATCACACACGTGACTTCACGTGGGCGGTCAACCAGAGCCACACTCCAATGTGACAGTGAGAGAAAGTTGCTCCATTACCACGTCGCACTCACGAACCCCCAGGCCACAAGGCCAGTTCAGTGATGAACCCACTCTTCAACCTTTCATTGTTTGGTGCAGCAGTCCTATAGCTGGGTCCTAACGTTTCCCTCCAGACATACCCTCCATTTCTTTTCTTTTTCTCTCCTGGTTTCAGTCCATCTTCAGGTCTGGAGTCAGGGTTTAGCTCTAAGCTAATGACTGCTAAGCCTGATGACAGCTCTATGAGCAGAAAGCTTGCTTTCCTTCTTGTTCCCCCGATCACCATGCTCAAACCCTGGTGAGTGCACTCTTCCACCCTTTTCTTCTCCTTTAGCTCGAAACCTTTTCATCAGGGACTGATCAAGTAGCAGACTTCTTTACTTGACTTGCATTGGAGATTCCTGCGGGGAGACCTCTCCTCCTGTCTCATTGACAGCGTTCTTTCAGTGCAGTGGGATAAGCAAGACAGAACAAAAGATTTCTGTGTTATTTTTTCTCATTTTTCTCATTCAAAGTGACCACACGAAACAAATCCTACCTTCCCTGTCACTGCTAATGTCTCTTTCTGAAAAGATACTTGACGCTGAAGGATGCGTTCAATGACACTAAAAAGATACTTGACGCTGAAGGATGCGTTCAATGACGCTAAAAAGATACTTGACACTGAAGGATGCGTTCAATGACACTAAAAAGATACTTGACGCTGAAGGACGCGTTCAATGACAACATGATCAAAGGAGCTTGCTTCACTGAATATTGTGAAGATTTAGAGTGATAAGACACCATTTTTGTCTTTCTAGTGAATTTTACACAAGTGGCCTATAAGCAATCAAGTTTTAGTAGTGAATTTTACACAAGTGGCCTATAAGCAATCAAGTTTTAGTAGTGAATTTTACACAAGTGGCCTATAAGCAATCAAGTTTTAGTAGTGAATTTTACACAAGTGGCCTATAAGCAATCAAGTTTTAGTAGTGAATTTTACACAAGTGGCCTTTTAGCAATCAAGTTTTAGTAGTGAATTTTACACACAGTGGCCTATAAGCAATCAAGTTATAGTAGTGAATTTTACACACGGTGGCCAATAGCAATCAAGTTTTAGTAGTGAATTTTACACAAAGTGGCCAATAGCAATCAAGTTCTAGTAGTGAATTTTACACAAAGTGGCCAATAGCAGTCAAGTTCTAGTAGTGAATTTTACACAAAGTGGCCAATAGCAATCAAGTTTTAGTAGTGAATTTTACACAAAGTGGCCAATAGCAGTCAAGTTATAGCATTGAATTTTACACACAGTGGCCAATAGCAATCAAGTTCTAGTAGTGAATTTTACACAAAGTGGCCAATAGCAGTCAAGTTATAGTAGTGAAGTTTACACAAAGTGGCCAATAGCAGTCAAGTTCTAGTAGTGAAGTTTACACAAAGTGGCCAATAGCAATCAAGTTCTAGTAGTGAATTTTACACAAAGTGGCCAATAGCAATCAAGTTCTAGTAGTGAATTTTACACAAAGTGGCCAATAGCAATCAAGTTTTAGTAGTGAATTTTACACAAAGTGGCCAATAGCAGTCAAGTTATAGCATTGAATTTTACACACAGTGGCCAATAGCAGTCAAGTTCTAGTAGTGAAGTTTACACAAAGTGGCCAATAGCAGTCAAGTTATAGCATTGAATTTTACACACAGTGGCCAATAGCAGTCAAGTTATAGCATTGAATTTTACACACAGTGGCCAATAGCAGTCAAGTTCTAGTAGTGAATTTTACACAAAGTGGCCAATAGCAGTCAAGTTATAGCATTGAATTTTACACAAAGTGGCCAATAGCAGTCAAGTTCTAGTAGTGAATTTTACACAAAGTGGCCAATAGCAGTCAAGTTCTAGTAGTGAATTTTACACAAAGTGGCCAATAGCAGTCAAGTTCTAGTAGTGAAGTTTACACAAAGTGGCCAATAGCAGTCAAGTTATAGCATTGAATTTTACACACAGTGGCCAATAGCAGTCAAGTTATAGCATTGAATTTTACACACAGTGGCCAATAGCAGTCAAGTTCTAGTAGTGAATTTTACACAAAGTGGCCAATAGCAGTCAAGTTATAGCATTGAATTTTACACAAAGTGGCCAATAGCAGTCAAGTTCTAGTAGTGAATTTTACACAAAGTGGCCAATAGCAGTCAAGTTCTAGTAGTGAAGTTTACACACAGTGGCCTATAAGCAATCAAGTTCTAGTAGTGAATTTTACACAAAGTGGCCAATAGCAGTCAAGTTCTAGTAGTGAATTTTACACAAAGTGGCCAATAGCAGTCAAGTTATAGTTGTGAACTTCACCAACAGTGGGCAACAGCAGTCAGTATAATTGGGCGAGTGATAATTAAAAAAAAAAAAAAAGGCAGCCCCACTCCCATGTCAGCCCTAGTCTCAGCCCACGTGAACAGTTCAGCAGAGAGCACTGCCGGAGTACTACCATGGACTGACCTCACACTTGAAGGTTCTCTCTTTGGTGTGGGAGTAGAGGTGGGTCCTCATGTTGCCCTTTTGCCGGAACGTCTTGCCACACTTGGGGCAGGGGTACAGCTTGACCGTGTCCTGAAACACAGTACAGTGAGGTGTTATTCAGGTGTTTTTTCTTCTTCCCCAGAACGTATGTGAACATCATGCACAGGCGGCTTGACCTAGCAGCTCTCTTTCTGAAGGACATTTTATCAGCGCAGTGTGATACGTGTGGTATATACTATTGTATCACATTGTAGAGGTGACCGAGTCTTTTGTTTTCCTTTTTTAAACATACAAACATGCAGTAGAAAGAGAACATTTTCAATAGATTCACTGCCCATCCAATCCCTTCCCACTCCCACCAGCATTACTGGCACTTCACCCCATCATCCTCTCTCTCTCTCTCTCTCTCTCCACACCCTCTTCCAAAAATGTCCCAGCACAGTCAAACAAGATGCCACACATGCACACTCAGACACAGAGTAGTTCCAATACAATATTACAGCCAATCAAAAAAAAAGCTGTATGTGCACACTCACTCACAGATGCTGAGCTATTTCAATAAAACCACGAGAGCTTACACCCTTCCAAAAAATCCCACAAAACAGCTGAGCAGGAAGCCATACATGCATGCTCACTGACAGCCAACTGTTTCAATAAAACGCCAGTGCTTACACCCTCTCCTTTCAAAGGAAGAAGAAAAAAAAAAAGACCACCAGAGAATAAGCAAGGCAAGAAGCCTCAAACGCACTTTCACAGACAGCAAACTTTCAATAAAACACCAGCGCTCACACACCATAGCTCCCCACCCCTCAGGAAAACAAAAACACTTCAGGACTATCAAGCAGGAAGCCAGATGTGCACGACACCATAGCTCCCCTATTCCCTCAGGAAAACCAAAAGACTTCAGGACTATCAAGCAGGAAGCCAGATGTGCACGACACCATAGCTCCCCTATTCCCTCAGGAAAACCAAAAGACTTAGGACTATCAAGCAGGAAGCCAGATGTGCACGACACCATAGCTCCCCTATTCCCTCAGGAAAACCAAAAGACTTCAGGACTATCCAGCAGGAAGCCAGATGTGCACGACACCATAGCTCCCCTATTCCCTCAGGAAAACCAAAAGACTTCAGGACTATCAAGCAGGAAGCCAGATGTGCACGACACCATAGCTCCCCTATTCCCTCAGGAAAACCAAAAGACTTCAGGACTATCAAGCAGGAAGCCAGATGTGCATGACACCATAGCTGCCCTATTCCCTCAGGAAAACCAAAAGACTTCAGGACTATCAAGCAGGAAGCCAGATGTGCACATGCACGACCAGAGACCTGATGGAACTGCTTGATGTGGGCGATGAGTCCTGTCTTGGAGAAGAGGATCTTGCCGCAGTGGGAGCACTGGTACTGGAACTGCCGGTCATGCACCGTGGCGATGTGCAGCTTCAGGTAACTATGGTAATGGAACTTCTTGCCGCAGATGTGGCACTCCGCCTCCTTCTCCCCGTGCACGCGTACGTGCTTGTTCAGGTTGGAGCGACTGCTGAACGTCTTGTTACAGTGAGGGCACACCAGGTCGTCGCGGATGTACAGGCGGTTCTTCTTCGCACCACGCGCACCGGGGTGCCGTCTGGCAGAACACACTTGTGGTCGTTGAGGTAGTCCTGAACAGAGAACAAGAATGAGGTTTTCGTTTTATTGCTTATTTTTCATGAACATTTGCTTATTTTTCATTAAACGTGAACTTTACCAACAGCTGATACTCTGAGGCAGTCACACAGCAGAATAAGAATATGAATTGATCACATTAATACTTCTCACTCATCATCTCCACTTTCTCCTAAATACAACCCTCTTTTTTTTTCAGAAACATGAATTTATTACATTAATACTTCTCACACATCGTCTATACACTTTCTCCGAAATCCAACCCTCTTTTTTCAGAGCACTGACAGTTTTAAAACTGTATACACTCAGTTTGACATGTCTTTTTGTGTGTGTGTGTGTGTGTGTGTGTGTGTGTGTGTGTGTGGTGTGTGTGTGTGTGTGTGTGTGTGTGTGTGCGTGCGTGCATTGTGTTGGTGTGTGTGTGTGTGTGTGTGTGTGTGTGTGTGTGTGTGTGTGTGTGTGTGCGTGCGTGCATTGTGTGTGTGTGTGTGTGTGTGTGTGTGTTGTGTGTGTGTGTGTGTGTGTGTGTGTGTGTGTGTGGTTTTCTACCACAAAAGCAGAGGAGGGACCAGGTGTCTTAAATGTTTCCTCTCTAACTCTTGCAGCAATACTGAAAGTCAGACCCCTGGAGGTGTCTGCATTGTCCAGGGTGTCAGCGTCCACTGCATTGTCCAGGGTGTCAGCGTCCACTGCATTGTCCAGGGTGTCAGCGTCCACTGCGGTGACCTGCTAGCTGGACAGGATACTGCCCACCGCGCTGGTCCAGCACCATTCCAGAAGCCGAGGCTCACGCCTAGCTCAGGGTTCAAAATGTCTCGGCACACCGAAGCATTTTGTTTTAAAAGTTTCCTTATTTCCACACCCTTGTTCAGTCCAGAGGGCTGGAAAGGTTCCCTAACAATCTGGAGTGCACCATCATGAGGTAAAAACCACTTAGCCTTGGTACTGCTCCACAACAACCTGGAGCACACTGTCATCACTGCTCCACAACCTGGAGCACACTGTCATCACTGCTCCACAACAACCTGGAGCACACTGTCATCACTGCTCCCTAACAACTTGGAGCACATTGTTATCACTGCTGCACAACAACCTGGAGCACACTGTCATCACTGCTCCACAACAACCTGGAGCACACTGTCATCACTGCTCCCTAACAACCTGGAGCACACTGTCATCTTGTTACTGCTCTCTAACAACCTGGAGCACACTGTCATCTTGTTACTGCTCTCTAACAACCTGGAGCACACTGTCCTCTTGTTACTGCTCCCTAACAACCTGGAGCACACTGTCATCTTGTCACTGCTCCCTAACAACCTGGAGCACAGTCATCATGTCACTGCTCCCTAACAACCTGGAGCACACTGTCATCAATGCTCCTAACAACCTGGAGCACACTGTCATCTTGTCACTGCTCCCTAACAACCTGGAGCACAGTCATCATGTCACTGCTCCTAACACCTGGAGCACAGTCATCATGTCATGCTCCTAACAACATGGAGCACACTGTCATCTTGTTACTGCTCCCTAACAACCTGGAGCACACTGTCATCTTGTTACTGCTCTCTAACAACATGGAGCACACTGTCATCTTGTTACTGCTCTCTAACAACCTGGAGCACACTGTCATCTTGTTACTGCTCTCTAAAACTGGAGCACACTGTCATCTTGTTACTGCTCTCTAACAACCTGGAGCACACTGTCATCTTGTTACTGCTTCTAACAACCTGGAGCACACTGTCATCTACTGCTCTCTAACAACCTGGAGCACACTGCCATCACTGCTCCCTAACAACCTGGAGCACACTGTCATCTTGTTACTGCTCTCAAACAACCTGGAGCACACTGTCATCATGCTCCCTAACAACCTGGAGCACACTGTCATCTTGTTACTGCTCTCTAACAACCTGGAGCACACTGTCATCACTGCTCCCTAACAACCTGGAGCACACTGTCATCTTGTTACTGCTCTCTAACAACATGGAGCACACTGTCATCACTGCTCCCTAACAACCTGGAGCACACTGTCATCTTGTCACTGCCCCTAACAACCTGGAGCACACTGTCATCTTGTTACGCTCCCTAACAACCTGGAGCACAGTCATCATGTCACTGCTCCCTAACAACATGGAGCACAGTCATCATGTCACTGCCCCCTAACAACCTGGAGCACACTGTCATCTTGTCACTGCTCTCTAACAACCTGGAGCACAGTCATCATGTCACTGCTCCCTAACAACCTGGAGCACAGTCATCATGTCACTGCTCTCTAACAACCTGGAGCACACTGTTGTGCTCCACCTAAAAAGCTTGTCACAGCTCTGTATCAACCATGAAAACAGGTATTCAAAGCTCTACTCCACATAAAAAAAAGCTTTGACACAGCTCTTTAATAACCATGAAAACAGGTGTTCAGACACCTACTTCACATAAAAAAACAGCTTTGACACAGCTCTTTAATAACCATGAAAACAGGTGTTCAAAGCTCTACTCCACCTAAAAAAAACAACAGCTTTGACACAGCTCTTTAATAACCATGAAAAAGGTGTTCAAAGGTCTACTTCACCTAAAAAAACAACAGCTTTGACAAAACTCTTTAATAACCATGAAAACAGGTGTTCAAAGCTCTACTCCACCTAAAAAAAAACAACAGCTTTGACACAGCTCTTTAATAACCATGAAAACAGGTGTTTAAAGGTCTACCCCACCTAAAAAAAACAACAGCTTTGACAAAGCTCTTTAATAACCATGAAAGCAGGTGTTCAAACACCATCTACTCCACCTCAGCTCCAGAGTGCATGTTACCTTGCGTATGAACTTCTTGCCGCAGTACTCGCAGTCAAAGGAGGGGACGCCATGCAGCTGTTTGTGCCGCGCCAGGTAACGCTCGTTCTTGAAGGTCTTCTCGCAGATGTCGCACTGGCACACACCCTCCTCCTCCGCCGGCGTGCTGGCCATGATGTTGTCGCATTTGTGCGTGTGTAGGGTGCCCACCTGTGAGGACATGATCAAGTCCTCATTACCCGTCATCGACATCATCAGTCTTAGTATGAAGTCATTATCGTCGTCACCGGCAGTCTTCTCATTACTGTCATCACTACCATCATCAGTCTTAGTATGAAGATCATCATCCTCGCCACCGGCAGTCTTCTCATTACTGTCATCACTACCATCATTGTCATCATCAGTCTTAGTATGAAGATCATTATCGTCGTCACCGGTAGTCTTCTCATTACTGTCATCACTACCCTCATTGACATCATCAGTCTTAGTATGAAGATCATTATCGTCATTACCGGTAGTCTTCTCATTACTGTCATCACTACCATCATCAACATCATCAGTCTTAGTATGAAGATCATTATCGTTGTCACGGCAGTCTTCTCATTACTGTCATCACTACCATCATTGACATCATCAGTCTTAGTATGAAGATCATTATCCTCATCACCGGCAGTCTTCTCATTACTGCATCACTACCATCATTGTCATCACCGGCAGTCTTCTCATTACTGTCATACTACCATCATGGTCATCACCGGCAGTCTTCTCATTACTGTCATCACTACCATCATCAGTCTTAATATGACCATCACCGTTGTAACCAGTAGTCTTTCATTACTGTCATCACTACCATCATCGTCATCACCGGCAGTCTTCATTACTGTCATTACTACCATCATCGTCATCACCGCAGTCTTCTCATTACTGTCATCACTCCCATCATCAGTCTTAATATGACCATCACCGTCGTCACCAGTAGTCTTCTCATTACTGTCATCACTACCATCATCGTCATCACCGGCAGTCTTCTCATTACTGTCATCACTACCAACATTGTCATCACCGGTAGTCTTCTCATTACTGTCATCACTACCATCATCATCATCACCGGCAGTCTTCTCATTACTGTCATTACTACCATCATCGACATCACCGGTAGTCTTCTCATTACTGTCATCACTACCATCATCATCATCACAGTAGTCTTCTCATTATTGTCATCACTACCATCATCATCATCACCGGCAGTCTTCTCATTACTGTCATCACAAACCATCATCGTCATCACCGGCAGTCTTCTAATTACTGTCATCACTACCATCATCGTCATCACCGGCAGTCTTCTCATTACTGTCATCACTACCATCATCGTCATCACTGCAGTCATCTCATTATTGTCATCACTACCATATCAGTCTTACTATGACCATCACTGTCGTCACCAGTAGTCTTCTCATTATTGTCATCACTACCATCATCATCATCACCGGCAGTCTTCTCATTACTGTCATCACTACCATCATCGTCATCATTGGCAGTCTTCTTCATTATTGTCATCACTACCATCATCGTCATCATCGGCAGTCTTCTCATTATTGTCATCACTACCATCATCAGTCTTAATATGACCATCACCGTCGTCACCAGTAGTCTTCTCATTATTGTCATCACAACCATCATCGTCATCACCGGCAGTCTTCTCTTACTGTCATCACTACCATCATCGTCATCACCAGTAGTCTTCTCATTATTGTCATCACTACCATCATCATCATCATTGGCAGTCTTCTCATTATTGTCATCACTACCATCATCATCATCACCGGCAGTCTTCTCATTATTGTCATCACTACCATCATCGTCATAATCGGCAGTCTTCTCATTACTGTCAACCCTACCATCATCGTCATCACCGGTAGTCTTCTCATTATTGTCATCTCTATCAACATCACCAGCGTTATCATCAACATCATTACTACTGCATCAGCATCATAGCCACCAGAATTTTCAGTTATCATCATCATTACATTCCCCTGCATTATCAAAACCATAAACATTGTTATAATCGTTCTCATCATCCTTATCATCATCATCATCATCACATTAATACATCAGCATCATCCTTATCATCATTAATACATCAGCATCAACCTTATCATCATTAATACATCAGCATCATCCCCACCACCGTTATCAGTAGCATCGCTCTCACCACTGGCATCATCATCATTATCATCCTTACCAGCATATTCATCCCCATCATAACTGCCTATAGCATCATCACCACCATTGGTATTACCATCATCACCACCGTTGGTATCATCATCATCACCACCATTGGTCATCATCATCACCACCATTGGTATCATCATCATATCATCATCATCACCACCATTGGTATCATCATCATCACACCATTCGTATTACCATCATCACCACCGTGGTATCATCATCATTACCGCCGCTGGTATTATCATCATCACCATTGGTATTACCATCATCACCACCGTTGGTATCATCATCATCACCACCATTGGTATTACATCATCACCACCGTTGGTATCATCATCATTACCGCCGTTGGTATTATCATCATCACTTGGTTATACCATCATCACACGTAACATCATCATCCACCCATGGCTATCATCATCATCACAGTGGTCACATATACGCCTGGTATTCTCTCACTGCATTTAATCACATCAAGCAACCCATCCTAGCTGTCATGCTACAGGCAGGCTAGGCTCCCTCTTTAAGTCATCATCAGAATCAGTCACTATAGGAACAGGGCCAGGCTGACTCCTCTTTAAGTCATCATCAGAATCAGTCACTATAGGAACCAGGGCCAGGCTGACCCCTCTTTAAGTCATCATCAGAATCAGTCACAATAGGAACACACACCAGTGAGTCAGGCTGCCCCTCTTTAAGTCATCATCAGAATCTCAGTTAGAACACACATCACACAGTGCAGGGTCAGGCTGCCCCATCTTTAAGTCATCATCAGAATCAGTCACTATAGGAACATCACCATCACCACAGTGAAGGGTCAGGCTGCCCCATCTTTAAGTCATCATCAGAATCAGTCACTATAGGAACATCACCATCACCACAGTGCAGGGTCAGGCTGCCCCATCATTAAGTCATCACAGAATCAGTCACTATAGGAACATCACCATCACCACAGTGCAGGGTCAGGCTGCCCCATCTTTAAGTCATCACCAGAATCAGTCACTATAGGAACATCACCATCACCACAGTGCAGGGCCAGGCTGCCCCATCTTTAAGTCATCATCCGAATCAGTCACTATAGGAACATCACCATCACCACAGTGCAGGGCTAGGCTGACTCCTCTTTAAGTCATCATCAGAATCAGTCACTATAGGAACATCACCATCACCACAGTGCAGGGTCAGGCTGCCCCCTCTTTAAGTCATCATCAGAATCAGTCACTATAGGAACAGGGCCAGGCTGTCCCATCTTTAAGTCATCATCAGAATCAGTCACTATAGGAACATCACCATCACCACAGTGCAGGGCCAGGCTGCCCCATCTTTAAGTCATCATCAGAATCAGTCACTACAGGAACATAACTGTCACGGTCGCTAAGCCGGACGGCCCTACCACCCCTACCCACACCTATTACACACTAGAGCAGACAACACAGCACACTAACACAGCTTTACAATCACGCGCACCTCTTTATTTCACACACCCAAACATACCATGGCGCCACCACTCACGTCCATCTACAACCACACACCGGTATCCCACTTCTTCACTGACCCACACTACCCTGCTACGACCCTGAGAACCTTAACCTATACCAAGCACCAGTTGCGGTATATCGCTGCGACCTAGGGACGCAAAGATAGCCCGCACACGTGGTGGCTAACTACTAGGGACAAGGACCAACCCAAGGGACTCTAATCTCTAAACTACTACCACCAACACCTCTCCCCAGGACCCACCCTTCTCTTTTGACCCGGGACCACTACCGCACTGGTCACTGCGTCCCTAAGGAGGCAACAACAAGTACCCTACACTGTGCTGGCCACCACGTCCCAAAAGGAGGCAGTAGCTAACACCCTTAACCCTACTCCCTAACACTACACCCTCTCTACCCCACCTATGGACAACCCATCCCGGCCCGGAGAGCTCCAGTCCTCGGCGCTGTACTTGGCCCCTCACAGGCTGACACCTCTCCGGAAGACTCTGCACTCCGGCGCTGACCGTGGTCTCCCACAGTCCGACTCCCCGAAGACTCAAACACCCCGGCGCTGACCGGGGCTTCCCCGCAGTCCGACTCCTCTCCCGCGCTGGGCACGACACCTAACGCACACCAGGCGCCCTCTCGACGAGTCCGGGGCTCGAAGGACGCCTCCTCCTCTGAAGGCCCCCGCCGGACACTGAGGGTGAGGGAAGTCGGGTGCGGCGCCCTCTCACAGGACGCCGAACAGGGAAGAGCAACAGGTGGCTGGAGAACTCCCGGAAGAAACCCCGGTAGCGGAGGAGAGCTGCCCACAGACGGCCGACGGCCTGGATGGTCTCCCTCTCCCGGGAAAGCAGCAGGCAACGGGAAACCACCGCTCACCTGCCAGCACGCGGCAGTAGACAGCGGTGGTCTGGCCCCAGCCTCAGGACGGAACAGGATACCTGCTAACACAACTGGACAGACAGACGATCAACCACACCAGTTCTACAACTGGCTACAAGTGGCTGCCAACAGAGACGACACAGAACCCGGCACAGGCCAAGGGCACACCAGACCCAACGAGGACCTGGCCCTAACTATGACACGAAGTCACTCAGCTCGACTAACGGCGCTGCCGCCGCAACTACAAGGCGCGTCCACTCCGACGAACACCAGGGACCGAAGTGAAGCTATCCCAACGCATTCCGCTCTGGTCGGAATCAAGCGAACTCTACTCACAACACAAAACAGCGATTGGTCAGAGCAGCGTATCCCTCAGCAGAGCTGACACGCCGGACCAACGGACTAGTTGTTGCTCGTGCAACAACACGACAATTTACCACAACAACTCACAGACTTGACAACACCAACAACAGCCGATATCCTACTCCGCCTTCTCTGGTGTAGAACCCAAGTAACAAAAGGGTAACAATCGGGAATGAAACCAACCTCCCGCTTCCATCCCTTCAACAAGTCAAGATTGGAACTCAAGAATATTGTGTATCTTATTTCCCCAGCACCCTACTAGCCTAACCTTCCACCTTAACCAAAACCCCAATCTTACACACGCACTCGCACACACACATATTCACATATGCACACGCGCACACGCCTCTATTTCTGAACTACCATTACTCCAAACACATGAACGGCTGGTTTACTACTGCCGATCGGTGACAATAACCATCCCCCCCCCCCCCCCCCCCCCCCCCCCCCCCCCCCCAATGAACATTATCACCAACACCACGATCAAGGATCATCACTTCGGCATCTTCTCCGTCTGCTTGGTCTGGGCTTCATGCCCATCATTTCCAAAAGGTTGGACAAACAATGGAGAAAAAACATCAGTCTGGGCCTTGCACCCATCCTTTCCATGTGGATTGGAAAACACAGATCATGGTGTCACTGACTTATGGTGCCTTGCACCCATCCTTTCCATGTGGGTTGGAAAACACAGATCATGGGTGTCACTGACTTATGGTGCCTTGCACCCATCCTTTCCATGTGGATTGGAAAACACAGATCATGGGTGTCACTGACTTATGGTGCCTTGCACCCATCCTTTCCATGTGGATTGGAAAACACAGATCATGGGTGTCACTGACTTATGGTGCCTTGCACCCATCCTTTCCATGTGGATTGGAAAACACAGATCATGGGTGTCACTGACTTATGGTGCCTTGCACCCATCCTTTCCATGTGGATTGGAAAACACAGATCATGGGTGTCACTGACTTATGGTGCCTTGCACCCATCCTTTCCATGTGGATTGGAAAACACAGATCATGGGTGTCACTGACTTATGGTGCTTGCACCCATCCTTTCCATGTGGATTGGAAAACACAGATCATGGGTGTCACTGACTTATGGTGCCTTGCACCCATCCTTTTCCATGTGGATTGGAAAACACAGATCATGGGTGTCACTGACTTATGGTGCCTTGCACCCATCCTTTCCATGTGGATTGGAAAACACAGATCATGGGTGTCACTGACTTATGGTGCCTTGCACCCATCCTTTCCATGTGGATTGGAAAACACAGATCATGGGTGTCACTGACTTATGGTGCCTTGCACCCATCCTTTCCATGTGGATTGGAAAACACAGATCATGGGTGTCACTGACTTATGGTGCCTTGCACCCATCCTTTCCATGTGGATTGGAAAACACAGATCATGGGTGTCACTGACTTATGGTGCCTTGCACCCATCCTTTCCATGTGGATTGGAAAACACAGATCATGGGTGTCACTGACTTATGGTGCCTTACACACATCCTTGACTCAATGTGTACGACTTATGAGATAACGTGTAAACAGATGATCACCAGCACCGCATATTTCTTCTCTGTGCTCTTGTTCTTCAATGTTTTCTTCAAGACAGCCCGAGCAGCAAGGTTGAGTTTGTTTTGGACGACTGGGTAACCCTTGCGCTGTGCTTTCCCGGGTCACACACGCCCCAGGAACAAGGCTGAGTTTGTTTTGGACGACTGGGTTAACCCTTGCGCTGTGCTTTCCGGGTCACACATGCCCTGACACACGATAAAACTATTCTGATGAAACTTTATGTATTTGACAGAGACCTAATCATCTACTTGTCAGCCAATTTTTGTTTGTCTGAGTCAAAAACTTAGAACGTAAGAATTTCTGTAACTTGAACAGAACACTTCTGATGACACAGGTCCTCTGCAGGACCCTGATGCTGTCATCTTTACAGGACATCCCTTCTGACTGCACACTTCTGATGACACAGGTCCTACAGGACCCTGATGCTGTCATCTTTACAGGACATCCCTTTTGACTGCACACTCCCCATGACACATGTCCTACAGGACCCTGATGCTGTCATCTTTACAGGACATCCCTTTTGACTGCACACTCCCCATGACACAGGTCCTACAGGACCCTGATGCTGTCATCTTTACAGGACATCCCTTTTGACTGCACACTCCCCAGACACAGTCCTACAACCCTGATGCTGTCATCTTACAGGACATCCCTTGACTGCACACTTCTGATGACACAGTCCTACAGGACCCTGATGCTGTCATCTTTACAGGACATCCCTTTTGACTGCACACTTTTGATGACACAGGTCCTACAGGACCCTGATGCTGTCATCTTTACAGGACATCCCTTTTGACTGCACACTTCTGATGACACAGGTCCTACAGGACCCTGATGCTGTCATCTTTACAGGACATCCCTTTTGACTGCACACTTCTGATGACACAGGTCCTACAGGACCCTGATGCTGTCATCTTTACAGGACATCCCTTTTGACTGCACACTTCTGATGACACAGGTCCTACAGGACCCTGATGCTGTCATCTTTACAGGACATCCCTTTTGACTGCACACTCTCTATGACACAGGTCCTACAGGACCCTGATGCTGTCATCTTTACAGGACATCCCTTTTGACTGCACACTCCCCATGCTGCCAGTCTCTCACCACCCACTTGATTCTTAAGTCTTTACCGCCTCTCTCTTACAGATGATGATGCAGTCTTCCATAATCAAAACTCTTTCAAGACAAACATTCTGTGAGATGTCTTGTAAGAGACAGAGACCAGCGTCTCTTGGGCTGAGTAGTCAAACATAACATCGGCTTAAAGTGAATGACTGCCAGTGTAAAACACCAAAGTGTTCAGATGACCACATCACTGTCAGAATCATCAGCAAGGTTATCTGACCTGCCGTGCTGCAGCACACTACTTTTTGACCCCAATCAGCAAAAACGAAATGTTCTACTTTTTGACCTGAATCATCAAAAACTAAATTTCGTCAGGAAGAAAGACACTCGAGAAGTCTGGATGAGTCGATTCTCTTTTCAGAATAGTTTGTCCACAACTGAACAGTCAAAAAAAAGAAAGAAAAAAAAATAGGGAGTGAGAATGTAGGGAAGGGTGTTCTGGTTGTTTACAATGTCCAGACACAGGCAGAAAGATGGAAAAA
>CM031622.1:11669607-11722107 GCA_018398815.1 Conus ventricosus
CTTCCTCCCTCCCCTTCCTCCCTCCCCTTTCTCACTCTCCCCTTCCTCCCTCCCCTTTCTCACTCTCCCCTTCCTCCCTCCCCTTTCTCACTCTCCCCTTTCCTCACTCTCCCCTTCCTCCCTCCCCTTTCCACTCTCCCTTCTCCCCCCCCCTTCCTCCCTCCCTTTCTCACTCTCCCCTTCCTTCCTCCCCTTTCTCACTCTCCCCTCCTCCCTCCCCTTTCTCACTCTCCCCTTCCTCCCTCCCTTTCTCACTCACTCCCTTTCCTCCTCCCCTTTCTCATTCTCCCCTCCTCCTCCCCTTTCTCACTCTCCCCTTCCTCCCTCCCCTTCCTCCTCCCCTTTCTCACTCTCCCCTTCCTCCCTCCCCTTTCTCACTCTCCCCTTCCTCCCTCCCCTTTCTCACTCTCCCCTTCCCCCTCCCCTTCCTCACTCTCCCCTTCCTCCCTCACCTTTCTCATCTCCCCTTTCTCTCCCTCCCCTTCTCACTCTCCCCTTCCTCCCTCCCCTTTCCTCACTCATCCCCTTCCTCCCTCCCCTTTCTCACTCTCCCCTTCCTCCCTCCCCTTTCTCACTCTCCCCCTTCCTTCCTCCCCTTTCTCACTCTCCCCTTCCTCCCTCCCTCTTTCTCACTCTCCGCCTTCCTCCCTCCCCTTTCTCACCCTCCCCTTTCTCACCTCCCCTTCCTCCTCCCTTTCTCACTCTCCCCTTCCTCCCTCCCCTTTCTCACTCTCCCCTTCCTTTGCTCCCCTTTCTCACTCTCGCCTTCCTCCCTCCCCTTTTCTCACTCTCCCCTTCCTCCCTCCCCTTTCTCACTCTCCCCTTCCTCCCTCACCTTTCTCACTCTCCCTTCCTCCCTCCCCTTTCTCACTCTCCCCTTCCTCCCTCCCTTTCTCACTCTCCCCTTCCTCCTCCCTTTCTCACTCTCCCCTTCCTCCCTCCCCTTTCTCACTCTCCCCTTCCTCCCCCCCCTTTCTCACTCTCCCCTTCCTTGCTCCCCTTTCTCACTCTCCCCTTCCTTGCTCCCCTTTCTCACTCTCGCCTTCCTCCCTCCCCTTTCTCACTCTCGCCTTCCTCCCTCCCCTTTCTCACTTCCCTTCTCAAATCTCCTTCCAGTTCAGTCTGCTCTCAGCATTGATCTGTGCATGAAGAAAAAAAAACAACTCAAAACAAAAAAACAAAACTCAAAACGAACAAATTTGCTTGATTTATAATTCTTCAGTGCAGCAGTCATATTCCGAATGCTACAATTTATAAAGTTCTGTTCAGCAGAGCATGCTATGCCCCAGCCCTATCGCTCTGTAGGCCTGAAAACTCCTTCCCCCTCTTTTCCCCGTTTTGGTAGCAGACCATGACAGGCTCAGATCTTAACAGTTGGCAGGCCTGAAGATACACTTCCCCTTGCTTTTCCCCCATTTTTCTGAACGACCCTAAATCTACGCAACAAACCACACCCTTTCTTCCACACGCATGCTCCATTCTTCTGCTCACCTTCTTGCAAACCTGACATTCAAACGCTGCATGATGGGAAGACTCGTGGCGAGCCAGGTAGGGAAGGGAGGCAAAGGTCTTGCCGCACTCTTTGCAAGGGAAGAGCACTCCGGCCGCGTCGTCAATGATCTTGCCCTCACACTTGTGGCGGCTGAGGTCCTCCTCGCTGAAGAAGGCAATGCGACAGTCGCAGCACTGGAACTTGCCGCAGTTCAGGATGTGGTTCTCCAGGCCCAGGCGCGTCCCGAACGTCTTCTTACACCTGGCCACAGGTGCATGACCAGTTAGACAGTGTGCTGAGACCAACGTCTTCTTACACCTGGCCACAGGTGCATGACCAGTTAGACAGTGTGCTGAGACCAACGTCTTCTGACAGCTGGCCACAGGTGCATGACCAGTTAGACAGTGTGCTGAGACCAACGTCTTCTTACACCTGGCCACAGGTGCATGACCAGTTAGACAGTGTGCTGAGACCAACGTCTTCTTACACCTGGCCACAGGTGCATGACCAGTTAGACAGTGTGCTGAGGCCAACGTCTTCTTACACCTGGCCACAGGTGCATGACCAGACAGTGTGCTGAGACCAACGTCTTCTTACACCTGGCCACAGGTGCATGACCAGTTAGACAGTGTGCTGAGACCAACGTCTTCTTACACCTGGCCACAGGTGCATGACCAAACAGTGTGCTGAGACCAACGTCTTCTTACACCTGGGCCACAGGTGCATGACCAGTTAGACAGTGTGCTGAGGCCAACGTCTTCTGACACCTGGCCACAGGTGCATGACCAGTTAGACAGTGTGCTGCGGCCAACGTCTTCTGACACCTGGCCACAGGTGCATGACCAGTTAGACAGTGTGCTGAGGCCAACGTCTTCTTACACCTGGCCACAGGTGCATGACCAGTTAGACAGTGTGCTGCGGCCAACGTCTTCTTACACCTGGCCACAGGTGCATGACCAGTTAGACAGTGTGCTGAGGCCAACGTCTTCTGACACCTGGCCACAGGTGCATGACCAGTTAGACAGTGTGCTGAGGCCAACGTCTTCTGACACCTGGCCACAGGTGCATGACCAGTTAGACAGTGTGCTGAGGCCAACGTCTTCTGACACCTGGCCACAGGTGCATGACCAGTTAGACAGTGTGCTGAGGCCAACGTCTTCTGACACCTGGCCACAGGTGCATGACCAGTTAGACAGTGTGCTGAGGCCAACGTCTTCTGACACCTGGCCACAGGTGCATGACCAGTTAGACAGTGTGCTGAGAGAGACCTGGACATTCAGTCCACATGCCATGCCCACAAACGAACGTCTAGCTTCATCAGTGGCGTTGTATCGAAGCCTAATTAAACACTGGCACTTGCTTGCAGTTGCACATGTAACATGTTGTAGCATGACAGAACACTTCTTTTTTTTCACTTAATGCAACAAAACTAGAATAAATCCTGGAGAAACTAGACAGATTGGGGTTGGGTTTTTTTTTGTTGTGTTGTTGTTGTTGCTTGACCAGGAACCTAGATATAGTTCTTTCTTGTCGACTGAAACAACGTTAGCTGAAGTTTGCACTTTTCTCTTTCTAACTTGGTATCTATTTATCTCTGTTGTTGTCTGTCTGCCCATCTGCCCTCCCCCCCCCCTCTTCCTATGCATGTGCCTTCCTCTTCCTCCCCCCCCCCCCCCCTTGTGTGTGTGTGTGCGTGTGTGTGTGTGTTCCAGTGCTTTATATATCAAGTGCTCGTTGCTTAGTGGATTTTTGTAATGTCTTGTCTGTCCAGTGATCAATTCAAAAGGTGAAAGCTTTGAAATAAATCCCTGGATGAAGGCTACATTCAGACACATGAATCCTGTTGTTGTGCGTGCGTGCATGTGTACGTGTATGCTTGCGTGCATGCGTGTGTGTGTGTGATGGGGTGTGTGTTGTGAGAGAGAGAGAGAGAGAGAGAGAGTGAGGAGAGAGAGGGAGGAGTGTGTGTGTGTCTACCAGAGACCAATACAATTACATCAATTGTTATCACAGAGGGAACCCTGATCCTCTGTCATCAAATACAAACACATTTTACAAGAACCCGCAGAGACAGCAAAGATGGCATTAGCAGCTAGATAGCAGTAGATGCAGCCATAGTATTCTACCTTGCCTCTTGCAAGGACAATATACAGGAGCATGTAAAGACAAAGAGCCGTATAAACAGGCACAACGCAAAGACAATAAACAGGAGCATGTAAAGACAAAGAACAGTATAAACAGGCACAGCAGCAAAGACAATAAACAGGAGCATGTAAAGACAAAGACAGTATAAACAGGCACAACGGCAAAGATAATAAACAGGAGCATGTAAAGACAAAGAGCAGTATAAACAGGCACAGCGCAAAGACAATAAACAGGAGCATGTAAAGACAAAGAACAGTATAAACAGGCACAACGGCAAAGATAATAAACAGGAGCATGTAAAGACAAAGAGCAGTATAAACAGGCACAACGGCAAAGACAATAAACAGGAGCATAGTAAAGACAAAGAGCAGTATAAACAGGCACAGCACGGCACAGGCACTTAATTTGTCAGGGGCAAAGACGCTGACAGTAACAGTAACAGAGCAGAAGCACTTTATTTGTCAGGGGCAAAGACGCGACAGTAACAGTAACAGAGCAGAAGCATCTTATTGTCAGGGGCAAAGAGCGTACAGTAACAGAACAGAGCAGAAGCACTCTTACTTATCACAGGCGAAGACGCTGACAGTAACAGTAACAGAGCAGAAGCACTCTTACTTATCACAGGCGAAGACGCTGACAGTAACAGTAACAGAGCAGAAGCACTCTTATTTGTCAGGGCAAAGACGCTGACAGTAACAGTAACAGAGCAGAAGCGCTCTTACTTATCACAGGCGAAGACGCTGACAGTAACAGTAACAGAGCAGAAGCACTCCTTACTTATCACAGGCGAAGACGCTGACAGTAACAGTAACAGAGCAGAAGCACTCTTATTTGTCAGGGGCAAAGACGCTGACAGTAACAGTAACAGAGCAGAAGCACTCTTACTTATCACAGGCGAAGACGCTGACAGTAACAGTAACAGAGCAGAAGCACTCTTACTTATCACAGGCGAAGACGCTGACAGTAACAGTAACAGAGCGGAAGCACCTCTTACTTATCGAAGACGCTGACAGTAACAGTAACAGAGCGGAAGCACCTTACTTATCACAGGCGAAGATGCTGACAGTAACAGTAACAGAGCGGAAGCACTCTTACTTATCGAAGACGCTGACAGTAACAGTAACAGAGCGGAAGCACTCTTACTTATCACAGGCGAAGATGCTGACAGTAACAGTAACAGAGCAGAAGCACCCTTACTTATCACAGGCGAAGACGCTGACAGTAACAGTAACAGAGCGGAAGCACTCTTACTTATCGAAGACGCTGACAGTAACAGTAACAGAGCGGAAGCTCTCTTACTTATCACAGGCGAAGATGCTGACAGTAACAGTAACAGAGCGGAAGCACTCTTACTTATCGAAGATGCTGACAGTAACAGTAACAGAGCGGAAGCATTCTTACTTATCACAGGCGAAGATGCTGACAGTAACAGTAACAGAGCGGAAGCACCCTTACTTATCACAGGCGAAGACACTGACAGTAACAGTAACAGAGCGGAAGGACCCTTACTTATCACAGGCGAAGATGCTGACAGTAACGAACAGAGTGGAAGCACCCTTACTTATCACAGGCGAAGACGCTGACAGTAACAGTAACAGAGCAGAAGCACCCTTACTTATCACAGGCGAAGACGCTGTAATCCTCGGCCAGTCCGGGCAGCACTTGAGGATATGGCGCTGCAAGGAGTCCTTGCGGGAGTAGCACTTGCCGCAGGTCTGGCACTTGAACAGCTCCGTGTGCATGGCCATGTGCCGGAACAGGTACTTGGCGTTGCTGAACGACTGCCGGCAGATGTCGCAAGGGAAGTCACCCCCCTCGCCCTCCCCCTCTCCGGCGGAGTTGTTGCCGGCGGCGTTGGAGTTGGAGTCGTCTCCCGCGCTGTCGGTGGCATCGAGCGTCTGTGGTGGAGATGAGAGCAGAGACTGTGAACTGCAGGAACAACTGTCAGGTGATAAATGTGCTGCTGCAAACGCTTCTCAGTATGTCAGAATAAGTGTAATGTTTGAAAATTAGGTGCCCTGCTTCCAATCACACATGCCTTCAAGGTCCGCTAGGCCAGTGAATAATGGTCGCCTTCAAATCTAGCTCAAGGCCAGCCCAGTGAGATGGCATGCTTGCTACTTTGCGTTTACACGGCTATAGATGGAACCAGGCGACCCAGGCTTTAATTCTGGAATTCAGGATGTTAGCCTCAGAAGTAAACTCTTATTTTTCACAGGCAAAGATGCTGACAAAAGTTCAACTTTTCATGCAGTAAAAAAAAGGTAGCTGTCAGACTGAGAGTATAGCTATTAGAAAGATTCAGCTGAAAATAACAAGGGCTCTGGTCTCAAGAGGGAGAGCTCATCACGCCTGCTCCGCGACTAAGCAATTATTGTTGTCAGTAGGGGGCTTAGTAGGTGGTGTCCTGCAATGTTGGATCAAAACAGGCGCCACTGAACACCACCGAAGTGACTGCAGCAGTGCAGTGTCTCCTCCGTGTGGTTGCCTCTTGACGACTTGACATCGACTAGCTCCCTGTGGATTGCCGGTGCCGGGGCTGCGGCGGGACTGACCAGGCTGTGGCTGTGGACGGGATGTCGGAATGAGTGTTGTGGATGCACTGCCATGGAGGTGGCACAGAAGATAGGACAGAAAACAACAACAACAACAAAACCCAATCGTTTTGGTCACTGACACAACACAAAGAGTGTGTGCAAAAGGCCAGCATTTTTTATGCATGTCAAGTTGAACGTTTGTATGCAAGTGGAAGGTTTGGTGTCATCTCAGTTACCTATGTCTCACTGAGGCTTGTGGTGCTTTTGTTCTTTCACAGCGCTGACTGGCACTTTGTTTTTCTCACCATGCTCCTTGGCAAGGCCTACTTTGTTTTTCCCGCCATGCTCCTGGGCAAGGCTCTGCTTTGTTTTTCCACCATGCTCCTCGGCAAGGCTCTGCTTTGTTTTTCCCGCCATGCTCCTGGGCAAGGCTCTGCTTTGTTTTCCCGCCATGCTCCTGGGCAAGGCTCTACTTTGTTTTTCCCGCCATGCTCCTGGGCAAGGCTCTGCTTTGTTTTTCCGTCTGCTCTGGCAAGCTACTTTTTTTCCCGTCATGCTCCTGGGCAAGGCTCTGCTTTGTTTTTCCCACCATGGTCCTCGGCAAGGCTCTACTTTGTTTTTCCCGCCATGCTCCTGGGTAAGGCTCTACTTTGTTTTTCCCGCCATGCTCCTTGGCAAGGCTCTACTTTGTTTTTCCCGCCATGCTCCTGGGTAAGGCTCTACTTTGTTTTCCCGCCATGCTCCTGGGTAAGGCTCTACTTTGTTTTTCCGCCATGCTCCTCGGCAAGGCTTACTGTTGTTTTTCCCACCATGCTCCTCGGCAAGGCTCTACTTTGTTTTTCACCGCCATGCTCCTGGCAAGGCTCTACTTTGTTTTTCCCGCCATGCTCCTGGCATGGCTCTACTTTGTTTTTCCCGCCATGCTCCTCAGCAAGGCTCTACTTTGTTTTTCACCATGCTCCTGGCAACTCTACTTGCTTTCCCATGCCTCCTCGGCAAGGCTCTGCTTTGTTTTTCCCCGCCATGCTCCTCGGAAAAAGAGAAAAAGGAGGATCAGAATGGAATCGGAAGAAAACATGTTAACATGAACAAAAATTGCAACCTATAACATAACTAGAATAACATTTAAAAAATCAAATGAACGCTAAAGGTAACAGGACAATAACATTTAAACGTGAAAATAGAATTATTAAAGGAATCTAAAAATGGTACTCTGAACAAGTCCTAAAACAATGTCACAGATCAGTGTGTGTGTGTGTGTGTGTGTGTGTGTGTGTGTGTGTGTGTTGTGTGTGCATGTGTGTACATGCGTACAAAGATGCGTGTTGTGTGGTGTGTGTGTGTGTGTGAGTGTACATGTTCATAACACAGGTGTGTGTGTGTACATGCATACACTGGTGTGTGTGTGTGTGTGTGCATACACAGTTGTGTGTGTGTATATGTGTGTGTGTGTGTGTGTGTGCGCGCTGCATGCGTGTGCGCGTGTGCATGCGTGTGTGTCTGCATGCACAAATGTGTGTGTATATCTGTGTGTGTCTCCTGTACACAAAGAGCCTACCTGGACACACTTGTGATCCAGCAGCAGCTGACGCTTGGGGAAGGTGCGCTGACACTTGCCACAGGCCCACGTCCCCGGTGCATGGAGGCGTGGCGCCGCGCATGCTCCATCTGCGGGAAGCTGCGGCCGCACTCCTTGCAGAGGAACCGAATGGAGCCGTCCTCCTCTGCATCATCACCACCACGGCCAGTGACAACCCACTCATTCACCTCAACACATTCCCTACTGTCCCATCAAACTACAGGTGGGAAACAAAGTGGGAGACTTAAACAAGGGGTCGGGGGAAAACAAGAAGAGCTTTTCACGGGACATTTGCTCAGGTATCTTTTTTTTGTTTGTTTGGCAAATAACAAGCTAATATACAGTTACCCTGCACTTTGTTTGGTCCCACTACTAAATTGTTCAGCACATGCTTACAACTGACATAGCGGGTGCACCTCGATAGCTCCGACACCAATAGATCCCTAACCCTAACCCTTTGCAGGGATCTACCAATGCGGGGATCTATCGGTGCGGGGATCTATCGGTTCGGTGCGGGGATCTATCGGTGCGGGGATCTATCGGGATGACCCCGACGTAGCTGTGTAAGTATCCAACTTTCACCTTGGTTAGCACGGTGACTGACCACGTACCATTGTGGACGTCAGGGTCAACAGCAGAGTAGTTAAGGTCACAGCACAGCGCTGATCCAAACCTGTGTCACTGCAGGGGTGGGTTATGGGAGTCTGGTGCGGTGTTTATTCACTCTCGCATGGACAAGTGAGCTGAGCAGCCATCTAATACACGATTCATAATCATAAATGATTTCTTTTTACTAGGATAGCGGGTGGATGGGATCAATTAGAATTAGTAATATTCACTCACATGGAACGACAAAGTAGCTAGATTCCACACATACCACTACATGGAACAAGACAAAAAGATTCCACAACATACCACTCACATGGAACCAGACAACAAAGATTCCACACATACCACTCACATGGAACTGAGACAACAAAGATTCCACAACATACCACTCACATGGAACTGCAGACAACAAAGATTCCACAACATACCACTCACATGGAACTCAGACAAAAATTCCACATACATACCACTCACATGGAACTAGACAACAAAGATTCCACAACATACCACTCACATGGAACTAAGACAACAAAGATTCCACACATACCACTCACATGGAACTAGACAACAAAATTCCACACATACCACTCACATGGAACTAGACAAAGATTCCACACTATACCACTCACATGGAACTCAGACAACAAAGATTCCACAACATACCACTCACATGGAACTCAGACAACAAAGATTCCACAACATACCACTCACATGGAACTCAGACAACAAAGATTCAATTACATACCACTAACACGGAACTAAGACAACAAAGATTCAACTACATACCACTCACATGCATCTAAGACAACAAAGATTCAACTACATCAAACAGTTTCAAAGCCAGGTGACCGAAGGCGGAACTTGAAGCAAATTTCAAAAGCTCGTTTTTTTTCTCTCTTCATTTTCACTGTCCTAAATGTTGTTTGTTTTTGCTTGAAGAAGACCCCCACTGAGGTTGAAATGCATCGTGTTTTATCCTGTTTGTCTCTCTCCCAAAGATGGAGTATGGCTGCCTTTAATGGCGGGATAAAAAAAACGGTCATACACACAAAACTCCACTGCCTGTCTATACAGGCAGTGTTGGCAGGAGTATCAGCCCTGCGTACGCAGAGAGAAACAGACAGAAAGAAACAGACAGAAAGAACTCCTGTTTGTCTGCATTGTCTTGCAGAACTAATAACCTCTCTTTTGTAAAATTTACATAAAACAGTTTCAATCTATCTACAAAATTTTTTTAGATACTTTATAATAATAATAATAATAATAATAATAATAATAATAATAATAAGGAACATTTAGTGCGCTTAATCTTAAACAAAAGCCCTAAGCGCTTACAGCAATAAGCCCTAACACACACACAGACACACACACACACACACACAAACACACACACGCACACACACACACACACACACACACACACACACACACACACACACACACACATACACACACGCGCACACCCACACACCAGCGAAGGAGCAGAAAAATTATGTTTTGAAGAGAGTAGTTTTGAGGGAGGACTTGAAAGAAGAAAGACTGTTTGAGTTTCGGAGTGCATAAGGGAGATTGTTCCAGCAGGAAGGAGCTTGAAAAGAAAAAGAACGTTCACCAAGTGTTCTGGCCCGAAAACGAGGGATTTGCAGAATGCGAGTGTCAGAGGAAGAGCGAAGCTGTCTAGAAGGAGTATAGGTCGACAGAAGTTTAGAGAGGTAAGATGGAGCAAGGCCATCCAATGCCTTGTAACAGAGCAAAGAAAGTTTGTACTTGATGCGTTTTTCAACAGGAAGCCAGTGCAAAGATTTAAGCAAGGGAGAAACATGAGAGGTTTTCGGAGATTTCAAGACAAGGCGAGCAGCATTATTTGAACTTTCTGCAATTTTGCAAGAAGATTCTGTGGACAACCAGCAAGGGGCCGGAATAGCTCAGTTGGTAGAGCGCCTGACTCGTAATCTTGGTGATCCTGGGGTTGCGGGTTCGAACCTCCGCCGGGCGTTTCGGTGCAGGGGGATTTTTCCCTCGGAGTTAACATTGGTTCTGACTCCATTTTCCCATACAGTCCTTCGAATGAGACTATAAACCGAGGTTCCGTGTGTGAACGCATGCATAACATCTTGCACACACGTAAAATCCCATCACCAACTTTCGGAAGAGTAGGCCAGTTTGGCCGTTGGTATGGATGACACGTTACACATAGCATGCACCCTGCGTGAGAAATGGAAAGAATGAAGGAAGTAAGGAAAATGAGTGATCGATATTGACCAATATTGAATGGATGACACGGGAAACGACTGAATGAAGCGCCAGCTGGCAGCTCTTCAGTCGGCACTACCCAGGTAGGCAGCCCGTTGTGTAAACGAGTGTTGACTGTAAAGCGCTTAGAGCTTGGCCTCTAGCCGAGAATAGGCGCTATATAAGTATTCATTATTATTATTATTAAGAAGAGAATTACAGTAGTCAAGTCTTGAAATAATGAAAGCAGAAACCAGAGTCTTGGTGGCTTCTTCAGACAGAAGGTGGCGCACAGAACTGATTCGCCGAAGCTCCGAGTAGCAAGCACGGCAGATAGAAGAAATCTGATTTTGAAAAGAGAGTGTCTGATCAAGTACAACGCCTAGATTTCGCACAGTGGTAGAGGTCTGAATGAGAGAGGTACCAAGTTGGACAGAAGAAGGAACAGAGATTGTAGACATGAGCCGTTTTGGGAGAATGAAGATCAGTTCAGTTTTGTCATTGTTTTAACTGAAGTTTGTTGCAAGTCATCCATGCCTTTATGTCAGAGATGCAGAGCTGTGAGCGATCGATGATGGAGGAGAGGAGAGAAATGTCACCAGAAATGTAGATTTGATTGTCATCAGAGAAGCAGTGGTGTGAGATGTTATGATGGGCTACGATGTCAGAGATGGGTTGGGTATATAGAACAAACAGAATGGGACCAAGGACAGAGCCTTGGGGAACACCATAATTCAAGTCAGCAGAAATTGAAGAAAAACCATTAACAGAGACAATTTGGGTTCGACCAGAAAGGTAAGAATAAAACCAAGCCAAAGCGTGAGAAGAGATGCCAAAAGTATGTTGAAGTCTAGTGAGGAGGGTGAGTGATCAATGGTGTCAAAGGCAGCGGACAAGTCGAGAAGAGAGAGCAGTGAAACCTGACCGTTATCCAGAGCAGAGAGAAGATCGTTTATTATTTTCAGCAGAGCAGTTTCTGTACTGTGTCCAGTGCGATAGGCGGACTGCAACGAATAGAGCAAGTTGTTTTGATCAAGGTGGTTTTGGAGTTGGAGAAGTGCTATCTTTTCAATTATCTTTGAAAGAAAAGACAAGTTGGAGACAGGTCGATAATTTTTTAGGTTTTCAGGGTCAAGAGAGGGTTTCTTCAAAAGAGGTCGGACAACAGCAGCTTTCAGTGCAGGTGGGAAACAACCAGAAGTGAGAGATTCATTTACCACACTAGTGATATATGGCAACAAAACATCCATGCATGCAGATAGTAAAGTAGATGGAAGAGGATCCAGTGCACAAGTTTTGATAACAGTCTTGTCGATGACTTCTTTGACAACAGCAACTGTCACAGGTTCAAAGTCAGTCAATGAAATGCCGGAAAAAGAGTTGTATGGAATATCAGGTTCAGATACTGACTGAGCGTCCAGACTTTCACGGATAAGTCTAATTTTGCTAGTGAAAAAGTCACAAAATTTCTGTGGAATGTCAGAGGGACAGACAGATGAAGGAAGGGGAGATGATTTTGTTCTCCCCATGAGTGTATCAGTGACCTTAAACAATTGCTTGGTTGTTGTGCATGCTAATATTTTAGCATTGTAGAAGGCTGATTTTGCTTTTTGAACAATATCATTCACAGCATTACTAGCAATTCGCAAAATTTGTTTGTGAATCTCGAGGTTTGTCTTTAGCCACTGCCTTTCGGCCCTACGTCTAACACGTTTAGCATCAAGAACTTCAGGGCCAACTGCTGGGAACCAGGGTGAGGGTGGACGGCTGGAAATCTTGCGTCTAAGTACTGGGGCATGGTGATCAAGGACATCTTGAAGTAGGCCATGGAACTGCTCCGCAGACAGTGAAGGTACAGATTGAAGGGAGGACAGCAGGTCAGCTCGGAAGATATCAAGGTCGATGGAAACAAGGTCCCTGGACTCGACATACCTGGGAGGCTTAATAGGAGCAGGTGTGTTCAGATTAGCCAGGACCGCATGGTGGTCAGAAGTCAGGGTCAGACTGGTGGTGGGTGACTCAACCAGGTCATCATCAGAATGGACAACCCAGTCAAGGATGTGACCTGAACGGTGAGTTGGGGAGGTGACGGACTGGTTCAGACCAAAGGACTGAAACAGATCCATCAGTTTTGCTGTGTTGCAATTAGTTGGATTGTCCCAGTGGAAGTTGAAGTCGTCAACCAGTACAGAATGGCCTTTTAGACAGTTCATGTACTCCAGCAGATCTGGAAAACTCTTCCAGAAAGATGGAGTCTTTCAGTTGGTTTTACTTGCTGGGAGGGGGACGGTAAAGGCAAAGGACGTGAAGAGAGGATTTGGGGGAAGATACAGTTAGTTGTACTAGTTCAAAAGAGGAGTGGACAAAGGAGAAGTTGGAGGTAGTGGAAACAGAGGGGGATATAGTGTCAGACACCACAAAAGTGATGCCTCCACCACGAGTTGGCCGGGGAAAGCTGAGGGTGGTGTAGCCAGGAGGGGAAAGGTCACAGCACTTCGCTTCGTCACTGCTTGGTAGAAGCCACGTCTCCGTGATGCACATAATGTTGACATGATTATCAACAATAAAATCGTTGATAGCAGTCCTTTTATCCTTCGCACCCACTGATTGGGCATTAAACAATGCCAGAGCCAGCTTGCTGTGACGACTTGAGACAGGAGATTTGAGAAGGGGCACTGTTATCAGGTTGGAAACAACAGCAGGACGAGGTGGTTTTTTGTTTAGGGAGGAACGAGGACGGCTGATGACGGCAATCTTTTTCTGCTTTCTCCTCCCTCCCCTGCACCCTCGAACACACGGCAAGTCTACACCAATGCGTAACTGGCGCAACTTCAAGTTGAGGGTGGGGTGAAGGGGCACAGGTTTTACTGCCAGCAGCTCGCCACGAGTGTAGGAGAGGGGGGAGGGTGTGTTGAGGTAGACATGGCATATGAAATAATGCAATGAATTTGGGGTTAAGGATCAACACAGTGGAATATATGATGCTCACAAAAAACTGTACAGCCTGGGAGGTGATCAGTGGTCTCCCTTACACCCTTCCAGTTCTTTATTTTCATTTTTTTAACCTCTTTATTGATCCACCCCAATGGGGCAGTGCCCTGACCCACCTGACTCCATCTTCTCCACCCCAATGGGGCAGTGCCCTGACCCACCTGACTCTAATCTTCTCCACCCCAATGGGGAGTGCCCTGACCCACCTGACTCTAATCTTCTCCACCCCAATGGGCAGTGCCCTGACCCACCTGACTCCATCTCCTCCACCCCAATGGGCAGTGCCCTGACCCACCTGACTCCATCTTCTCCACCCCAATGGGCAGTGCCCTGACCCACCTGACTCCATCTCCTCCACCCCAATGGGCAGTGCCCTGACCCACCTGACTCCATCTCCTCCACCCCAATGGGGCAGTGCCCTGACCCACCTGACTCTAATCTTCTCCACCCCAATGGGCAGTGCCCTGACCCACCTGACTCCATCTCCTCCCCCCAATGGGGCAGTGCCCTGACCCACCTGACTCTAATCTTCTCCACCCCAATGGGGAGTGCCCTGACCCACCTGACTCTAATCTTTTCCACCCCAATGGGCAGTGCCCTGACCCACCTGACTCTAATCTTCTCCACCCCAATGGGGCAGTGCCCTGACCCACCTGATTCGATCTTTTCCACCAGCACCAGCCAGTCCTCACAGATGTGCTTCTGCAGGGACTCATGGCGGGCGAAGCGGCGCCCACAGTCGTTGCAGAGGAACTTGTCCGTGTGGGCTGGAAGGTGCATCTTGAGGTACTTCAGCTGCTGGAAGCGTTTCGAGCACACGCCGCAGGCGTACTCCTTGACGCCACTAGGCCCTTCCACACCTGCCAGACATGGACAGACTGATTGACCTGGAGTGCCTGTCACACCCTGCTTCATGACACATGGACAGACACACTGACCTGGAGTGCCTGCCACACACCCTGCTTCATGACACATGGACAGACACACTGACCTGGAGTGCCTGCCACACACCCTGCTTCATGACACATGGACAGACAGACAGACCTGGAGTGCCTGCCACACACCCTGCTTTATGACACATGGACAGACACACTGACCTGGAGTGCCTGCCACACACCCTGCTTCATGACACATGGACAGACAGACAGACCTGGAGTGCCTGTCACACCCTGCTTCATGACACATGGACAGACACACTGACCTGGAGTGCCTGCCACACACCCTGCTTCATGACACATGGACAGACACACTGACCTGGAGTGCCTGCCACACACCCTGCTTCATGACACATGGACAGACAGACAGACCTGGAGTGCCTGCCACACACCCTGCTTTATGACACATGGACAGACACACTGACCTGGAGTGGCTGCCACACACCCTGCTTCATGACACATGGACAGACAGACCTGGAGTGCCTGCCACACACCCTGCTTCATGACACATGGACAGACAGACAGACCTGGAGTGCCTGTCACACACACTGCTTCATGACACACATCTGGACTTTTTCGCCATGCACTGTGCGATAGTTATTGCAACTCATTCAACCCATTCACGACGAGCTGTTCCATGCTGTTCCGTGGTTACAGCAATGCTGTTCCGTGGTTACAGCAATGCTGCTCCGTGGTTACAGCAATGCTGTTTCTTGGTTACAGCAATGCTGCTGTACTGCCAGGATGAGCTGTAGCGCTGTTCTGTCACAACTATTAAAAAAAATCCCCAGTTCTCTCGCCTACGGTCTGAGGGATGCAGCTGCCCTAAATATCAAGAATAGGGTTCTAGCCATTGGAAGAAGTAGGTAACGCCAGTAAGATACAGGGCAAACGCCGGTAAGATACAGGGCAAATGCCAGTAAGATACAGGGCAAACGCCGGTAAGATACAGGGCAAATGCCGGTAAGATACAGGGCAAATGCCAGTGAGATACAGGGCAAACGCTGGTAAGATACAGGGCAAATATTTACTAGTCACAAGGCAAACTGAATGTGATTTCTTCTATCACAGAGTTTACAAAACTAACAAACCATGTGCCAGTCAGTGGTTCTAAAGTTACCTGCACAAGTTGCCATTCAGTGTCTTTATATAGTGTTCTTGCTCAAAATTGCCGTTCACAGCCGCAAATGTGAAAAGTGATATCCAAATTGTCTTAAACAACAACACTCAAAGCTCTAAAACAAAACGGAAGCCAAGCCACAAAAAAAAAGAAAAAAAGAAAAAGGGTCTGCCATCCCACCAGTGTGTCACATGACCACACACTCCGACAAGAACGCTTGCACACGGCACATTCCACACTATTCCTCTTCCATTTCTCCACCCCCACCCCACCCCGCCCCACCCACCTTAATGGACTCTCCCAGCATTTCCAGATCAGGGTCATCCCCTTTGCGTCTTGCACATGGCACATTCCTCTTCCATTTCTCGACCCCACCCCACCCCCCGCCTCCTCTACCCACCTTAATGGACTCTTCCAGCATTTCAAGATCAGGGTCATCCCCTTTGCATCTTCGACACGGCACAGTCCACACTATTCCACACATTCCTCTTCCATTTATCGATTCTCCCCCCCCCCCCCCCCCCCCCCTCTACCCACCTTAATGGACTCTTCCAGCATTTCCAGGTCAGGGTCATCCCCTTTGCGTCGTTTGGGTCGGCGCTTTCTGGGGGACGACCCCCCTTCGATTTTGAAGTAAACCGGCCCCTTCCAGTCGGGGTCGTCAGAGTTCAGGTCCTCGTCCCCGCCCCGGTCCTCCTGCACTCCCGTCTGCACACAGAGGGAGGGAGGGATGAAGGATGGAACGATCTGAATGGAAGAGCCAGAAAACATGGGCGGAGGATTGTATGGGGTGGAGGGCTGGGAGAAGGGTGTGTGTGTGTGTGTGTGTGTGTGTGTGTGTGTGTGTGTGTGTGTGTGTGTGTGTGTGTGTACGTGTGTGTGTGTGTGTGTGTGTGTGTGTGTTGTGTGTGTGTGTGTGTGTACGTGTGTGTGTGTGTGTGTGTGTGTGTGTGTGTGTGTGTGTGTGTGTGTTGTGTGTGTGTGTGTGTGCATATGCGTGTGTGTGTTGTGTGTGTGTGTGTGTGTGTGTGTGTGGTGTGTTGTGGTGTGTGTGTGTGTGTGTGTGCGTGCGTGTGTGCATGTGTGTGTGTGAGTGTGTGTGTGGGTGTGTGCACGTTGTGTACATGTCTATGTGTGTGTGTGTGTGTGTGTGTGTGTGTGTGTGTGTGTGTGTGTGTTGTGTTTTGTGTGTGCACACGTGTGTGTGTTTGTGAGTGTGTGCGCGTGTGTGTGTGTGTGTGTGCGTGTTGTGTGTGTGCGTGTGTGTGTATGTATGTCTGTGCGCGTGCATGTATGTGTGTGTTGCATGTGTGTACGTGTATGCACGTGCACGCATGTGTGTGTGTATGTGTGTGCGCATACATGTGCGTGTGTGATGCATGCGTGTGTGCATGCGTAATGCATTTACGCATGTATGATATTCAAACCAGTTGATTCATTTCACATCCCATGTTCTTGTTCAGTGCTTGGGCGGGCCATGGCTGTTATCTGCAGAGTGAAGGTTCACGCTGGCTCCTCCTCCAGTGCCGACTCTACTACCACCATCTCCAAGTGCACCAGCCAGGGCAAGCAATCCCAGAAAAATGTTGATGTGCAGGAGACAGAAGGCAGCCCTGCTGAACTCCGACTGAAGTATGGAACCTCTCTGTCAGTGCCACACTTGTTGTCTTGGAGTACAACTGATTAATGGCGTTGACTAAGTCAATGGTTTGCATCTGCCCGATGTTAGACTTCTTCTTTACGCCCTGCAGCGCCTCCTGCCAGTAGCTGTTGCCAGACTCTGTCAAATACCTTTCTGAACACAGCCGCCGTGGTGAAGTGGTTAGCGTCGCGGACTCCCGGCTGGGAGGTCGTGGGTTCCATTCCAATCAGAGTCATGTGGGATTTTTCTGTCCCCCGACCGGCTCCTACCAGAGTTGAGTTTGCCACAAGCTCAGTGGAAGACTGGGACCACACAGTCGAGTTTCATCCCCTTAATGGACGCGCCTCTGACAGCGTTGCTCAAACTTCCTGACCAACACTGCAGGTGTCTGTATCTCCTGGGCCTGGCTGACGCCCGGATACATTCTGAGAGTAAGCGTCGAGTGCAGCCCTGTCACGCAGGTCTCAGACCAGAAAGGAAATCTGTAGCATCATCTTCATCATCTCATCGATCAGCATAAGAAAGAAAAAAAAAACACATTCAACCAAACAAAAAAACACAAAAAAAAAACACACCCTTTTCTGAACTAAGTAAAGATGTGGTATAACATCATCTGGTGCCGGAGATGTTTTACAGCCAGGGTGTGCAGGTGAAAGATCTGTTTGACAGCGCTTCTGCCTTCATGGCGTCCACCCTCTTGTTCGGCAGTAATGGTATCTGCATGCCGCTGTAGTCTTTCTGGAACTCTTGTGAGCATGACTTTACAGGCACAGCTGATCCCCCTGATTGGTGGCGAGTCTGACAGCCTGGAGATTGCCTTCTTTCTTGGGAAGGGTGATGACGGTGACCGAGTCCATAGCGTGGGCCACTGGCAAGGGCACCAGATTTTGTTGCAAATGTGTGCATTTGAATATCAGTCATCGCCTCTCCTCCTCACGAAGGACACAACACACATGCGCCACACAATACTTACAATAGATAACATCAATGGTGAGATGAGACAGAAGAGTTACATGTTTGGGTTTTTTTTGTGTGTTTTCTTTTTTTGCTTTTGCTTTTTAATCTTTGATTAAGTGGATTTGTGTTATAGCTGTAGATAAGTTAATCTTTTACCTCGTTGTGTTAGACCTTTTCCCCCACCGATTCCCCCCCCCCCCTTTTTTTGGGGGGGGTCCTAATATCATGTAACGTGGAAAGATATAAAACAAAACAACAACAGCACACACACACACACACACACACACACTCACACTCACACACACACTGTAACTTTCACTTTTAGTCAGCCTTTCCTCTTCAATGTGGATAGATGCATACATGCTTAAAACGCACTCTTCCTCTCTCTCTCTCTCTCTCTCTCACACAAACATAAAACAAACAAACAAAAACACACACATACACACACACACACGCCCACACAAAGTGCTAGCCAAGCCTTTCCCCCATTCTACCCATGGCCACTGATTACCTCCGGGCCCTTGTCCATCTTGTGGAGGACAGGGCAGCGTTCACCAGCGTGGCCAACCCATCCTGAGCAGTGTCAGATGACACCGATGACGTCTGCGGCTGTCCGCCGGCCCCCAAGTCGCTGCTGGTTGTGATGGGGGCGGAGCGGCGGCGGCGGCGGCTGGTGACAATGGAGACAGCCTCTTCACTCTCGCCGGTGACGGTGGACGTAGTGGTGGTGGTTGGTGGTGGTGATGGCGGGGAGGACTGAAAAACGACCACTTGCTGTCCGCTGCTGTCCACGCCTGGAAACAGACATTGTCAGGTTTCATCTGATTCTCGAACATCTCATGATGAAAAACATGGAACTGTCAGAAAATCTTCTTTCAAATTCCTCCACCCCCCCCCCCCCCCCCCCTCTCCCATCATTTTGTAATGGTTTACTCAGAATGGTTTTTGAGTGTGAACACTAAACAGAAATGTGAGAACATTTCTGCCCCGACTGGCTCCTAGCCAGAGTTGAGTTTGCTATGAGCTCAGTTTGAAAGACTGGGTCCACATAGTGGAGTTTCATCCACTCAATGGATGTGTCTCTGAGAGCGTTGCTGGGTCCACATAGTGAGTTTCATCCACTCAATGGATGTGTCTCTGAGAATGTTGGGTCCACACAGTGGAGTTTCATCCACTCAATGGATGTGTCTCTGAGAGTTGTTGGGTCCACATAGTGGAGTTTCATCCACTCAATGGATGTGTCTCTGAGAGCGTTGCTCACATTTCCTGACAACACTCAGGTGTCTGTTTGGGATATATCATGAAAGTAAGCATAGAGTAACAGCCCTGTCATGCAGTCTCAGACCAAAATGAAAATCTGTAGCATCATCTTCATCATACTCATTCTCATCGATCGCATTAAAAAAAAAAAAAGTCTCAAATTCGGTGGCCCTTCATGCCCTGTCTCATGGTGACCTCAGTTTCGATGTATATCCTGTCTGCGTCTATGGCCTTGGTTTTTAGTCCATCAGGGTTACGGCAAATTCATGGGGGCTGTACTGGACAGACGTGGTGGCGCCCTCCAGAGGAGAGCTCACTCACTCCAGCTCTGCAACTAAGCAATTATTGTCGTCAGCAGGGGTGGTGTTCTGTGTATGTAGGATCAAAACAGGCGCTACTGAACACCACCGAAATGACTTGGCAGCAGTGCAGCGTCTCCTCCGGCGAGTTGCTTCTTGATGAACTGGCACTGACTGCCCCCCGTGGATTGCTGGCACTGGGGCTGCGGCGGGCCAGGCTGTGGCTGTGGCCGGGGGGCTCGGAACGAGCGGCGTGGGTGCAATGCCACTGAGGTGGCACAGAAGATGGGACAGAAAAAAAAAAAAAGAAGAAAGGTGAGAAAAAGTCATCTTCTTCATGACTGTGCTGGCTGTGTCACAGCGGTCCCCAATACCTTTCTGCCCTTTGCTGCACCTGCTGAAAGGGAGGTAACGCTCCAGTGCACTCGCCCAGGTGGGCTACAACAATGGTGTCCTGCAAGATGGAACTTCCACACAGCTGCCAAGGTTTCAAAAGTACCCAGTGCAGCCTTTCGACACTGAAAGTGTCATATTCCAAATGTAAAAGGTAGCACTTGTTTGCAGCGCCACCTGTCAGACTCAGCACTGTCAGTGGCACAACATTTGACGATGGACTAATGACACAGAAATCTTGCTAGTTATTGCATGATTTGTCCCGAAGATGGAGTATGGCTGCCTTCATGGCGGGATAAAAACGGTCATACACACAAAACTCCAATGCCTGTCTATACAGGCAGTGTCCGCTTGAGTATCAGCCTGCGTACGCAGAAAGAAAGAAAGAAATTGCAAGATTTGAATTGATCTAAAAAAAAAATTTTAAAATTAAAAAAAAAATCAAAATGGCTGAAAAACTAAACCACCTGATCAGGAGACAAAATTGCAATCCTCTTGAGTGATTTGTCTTGTACTCTTTCATACTCTTCTTACTGAATTTGGCCATTTTTTTAAATCAAACAAGTCTACAGTCTGAAGATCTGTGCTGTCAAACTTCCGTTCAAGCCAGCACTAAGTCTGTGAAGCGTATTTTCGATTAAAAAGAAAAAAGAAATTGTTTTTTGGTGTGGCATTTTGTCACAAGTGTAGCGGCGCAGCATCACTGAAGACACTGTATCATGCTTCACCGAAAGCATTGCATTCTGCAGCTTTGCTTTCATGCTCTCATGAGCCTGTCGCCCTGCTGGTGGACGCAAAGTTCTGAAAGATGCATCCAACTCCAAAAATAATTGATGTCCCCAGTAAGCCATCTACACACAAAAAAGTTAAGACATCTCCCTCTCCTTTAACCTATTCAGTTTTTGCCTAAACAGGTAAGGATTGGTTGAATACCTACACTTGTTTTTCTATACTATTTGGTTGTTCGATGTAAGTATATCTATCTATCTATCTAGCACTGCGCCGAACATGAGAAGATAAGTGATTGCTTGTTCTTCATTGCACTGAATATGAAAAGATAAGTGATTGACTGTTCTTTGTTTGCCAGAAGAAGACCTATGAGGTTGAAACACGTCGTGTTTTGTCTGAAAAGATAGGTGATTGACTGTTCTTTGTTTGCCAGAAGAAGACCTATGAGGTTGAAACACGTCGTGTTTTGTCTGAAAAGATAGGTGATTGACTGTTCTTTGTTTGCCAGAAGAAGACCTATGAGGTTGAAACACGTCGTGTTTTGTCTGAAAAGATAGGTGATTGACTGTTCTTTGTTTGCCAGAAGAAGACCTATGAGGTTGAAACACGTGTTTTGTCTGAAAAGATAGGTGATTGACTGTTCTTTGTTTGCCAGAAGAAGACCTATGAGGTTGAAACACGTCGTGTTTTGTCTGAAAAGATAGGTGATTGACTGTTCTTTGTTTGCCAGAAGAAGGCCTATGAGGTTGAAACACGTCGTGTTTTGTCTGAAAAGATAGGTGATTGACTGTTCTTTGTTTGCCAGAAGAAGACCTATGAGGTTGAAACACGTCGTGTTTTGTCTGAAAAGATAGGTGATTGACTGTTCTTTGTTTGCCAGAAGAAGACCTATGAGGTTGAAACACGTCGTGTTTTGTCTGAAAAGATAGGTGATTGACTGTTCTTTGTTTGCCAGAAGAAGACCTATGAGGTTGAAACACGTCGTGTTTTGTCTTGTAACTTGTTGGTCCTTGTTTCTGGTGAACTCTCCAAGAATTATTCTTAACATTTTTGGCCAGTTTGTGTCAATCACAAACAGCATTTGTTTGGAGTCATTGGGGTGTAATTTTCCCCACCATGGGAGCAAGACTTGCTGTCTTTTCTTTCTGTTCAGCTGTGTGCTCTGCTGGACTGCATTCAAGATCAAAAAGGCTGTGCAAGTCTGGAATAAAACTGGGTTTGTGTTTCTTCCTTTTTCCACTACTTGTGACTGTATCTCAGCCAGGTACAAGGTACAGGAGCAAGTCTGGATCATCCTTTTTCCCCCCGAGATGTCTCCTTGTCTGTTCTGTTTGCTCTGTGTTGACATTTCTGGTGGGCAATTTAGTGCTGAAAGTAGGCATGTAATTATCACTCTATAGGAGCAAACGACACACTACTTGTTCCTTATTTAGTGAAGTACATTCCTTATTCAAATGTGTACACAAACACACACTTGCACAATCACATACACATACATACACACACACATACATACACACACATATACTCACACACACATGCACACACACATACATACACACACACATACACACACACACACACACACACACACACACACACACACACACACATACATACATACACACACACATACATACACACACACATACACACACACACTTACACACACACACCATACACACACACACACACACACACACACACACACACACACACACACACACACACACACACATAGACAAACACACACACACCTGTAGTGACCAGGGAGAGAGTGGCGGGGTCCAAAGCCTGGGCCTGACCCGTGTCCTGATCCACCAGAATGACTGGCGCCTTGGACAGCAGCAACCCGTCCTGCATCTGCACCTGGAACCCCACCCTCTCCCCCACCACCTCCCCCGGCTCCAGCTCCTCTCTGACCCCGCCCCCACGGTTGTCAATGTCAACATCATCGTCGTCATCAGAGTATTCCTTGACTTTCAAAGCCTGCTTCAACACGTTTCTGCCCTTAGTTTTCTCCTCTTCGTCCTCATCGTCGGAGCTGCTCTCCCCTGGGTACCTGAAGGTCGAAGTTCGTTTCCCTTCAACAGGCGGCGGGGCTGCACCCGGCGCGACGACAGAGAGGATGCTGGGGACACCCCGAGGTCTCAGGGGAGCTCACTTCTGCAGTCTTCTTCATCAGGCTCTTAGGAGGACGACCCCGCCTCTTCACCACGATTCCTCCTGGCAGTGAACTTTGACCCGAGGTCGGTGCCGTCACCATGGCAACGTGCGCTTTCTGGGAACCCTTCACCTCCTCCTCTTTACTTTGTTCAGGAGGAGGCCGGGGCAAATCTTTCACATCGGCTGAAGGCGTGACTTGGACGTTTGCTTCTACAGACTCTGCACCTTGGTGACAATGATCTGCATCAGGTTGCTGCACATCATTCTCTGAGGGTCCAGTCGTGAGATCACTGCCGTCGTTGGGGTGGTCGGCAGTGGTGTCAGTGCTATCTTTAGTCAGCACACTGGTGTCAGTGGAAGGTTCATTACCGTCCAGTCTCCCCTCTTCCATGGGTTCACCTCCTCCCTCCCCGGCCACGGTTCCTGCCTGCTGGTCTCCCATGGACTCATCCACCACCTCGGCGTCAAGCGTCACGCTCCGCGCTGGCTGGACTTTGCGGGGGCGCCCCAGTTTTTTGTACGGCCTGGAGGGCCTTGCGACCACTTCTCCAGGCTCGTGTACCGTGACTGGGTTCTTTCGGGGTCGGCCTGGTCCCCGTCGGCCCATCGGCGTCACGACCCCGACACGACCCCAAGGTCGACCTCGTTTCCCCCGCGAGTGAGACATAAGGCTTGTGGGCATGAGGTGGCCTCGTAGGTGTATGGCGAAGTCACTTTGGGAGAAGAACACCTGCACGCATATCCGCATGACAAGCTCACAGTCGCTGTGGGCGACTAAAAAAGGATGTTACAAGCTTGCTCATGTACCCTGTACCTGATATGTACACAGTATGTACACACACACCCACACAACATGCTCCGATAATGTAATCGCTTTGGGAGAAAAAGACACACACATCTACACAACATGCTCATATCTTTGGGAGAAAAAGATGTACACACACACACATCCACACAACATGTTCCTATCACACGGTCGATTTGGGAGAAAAAGACGTACACACACACATCTATACATCACATTCCTATCACATAGTCGCTTTGGAGAAACAAGAGGTACACACACACATCCACACAACATGTTCCTATCACACAGTCATTTTGGGAGAAACAGAGGTACACACACACATCCACACAACAGGCTCCTATCACACAGTCACTTTGGGAGAAACAGGTACACACACACATCCACATATGTTCCTATCACAAGGTCACATATGGTTTCATACATGTTGGTGCAGGCACGGATGATCGCATGCCCATGTTCATGCAAAGGGTTCATCTTCAGTCATGCTGACAGGACGTGTGTGTAAGAAGAAAATATATCGTTGACCAGTGCAACAAGGTCAGTAAATGCGTGTCAGGTTCATGCTGGCAGTTTTCCATGGCTTCTGCGTCATTTGTGGTATCCCAAGGGAAGCAAACACTGACGGACGGCAGAAGGATCACCTCTTTCACTTCACAGTCGATCTCTTGAGTTCTGACACTTTTCAACTGGTGTCGTCGTAGATCAAACCTGACAGCATGCACACTGTAAGCGCAGGCACTATGGGCAGTGGAATACGATCCAGCACATGAAAGGAAGAGGCTCAACTGTCAGGAACCATGACTTCACCGTGGATGGTGTTCGGGTTGCTCCACTCAAGTAAGATTTAATAACATTTGCATATCTTAATAACATTTGCATATCTAAATCACAAATTTGAATTTCAGTGTCTTCAAACACCCCCTGTTTTATCTAGACAGGCAACAGGCAAGAGTTAGGAAAGAACAGAACTTGGAAAAGAGATTGTTGTTTGAAGCCCCCTTGCTGATATCTATAGATCTTGTTTGAAGCCCCCTTGCTGATATCTATAGATCTTGTTTGAGGCCCCCTTGCTGATATCTATAGATCTTGTTTGAAGCCCCCTTGCTGATATCTACAGATCTTGTTTGAAGCCCCCTTGCTGATATGTATAGATCTTGTTTGAAGCCCCCTTGCTGACATCTTTTTTTTTTTTTTTTTCTGTGGCATCAGTTATCGGATCAATGGAGCACCTAAGGCGGTCATTTTCTTTTTTCTTTTTTTTTTCCCTAACGCCAAAATCCACCTCTTCATTTTTGATGCTTCACACTGTCCTCTTCATCTGCCAAAAAACAAAAAGCGGAAAAAAAAAGAAAAAAGAATTTCCACTACTAGCTCTTTTTCCCCGACCAGTCTCATGCACACCATGCATAGTCTGCATGTTCTCTTACAAATGGACATATTTTTGCTGATTTTAGTGTTTTAGCATTTGATACAAGTGTCTGGGTTTGTTAATGTTCTAATGTGTAGTGTACTGGCACACTCACTCTGATGTGTTGCATATACTAAGAAAACAACATAGATGAAACAAAAGAATTAATTATTTTCAGATTTTCAATTTGTGTTATACACACACACACACACACGCGCGCGCGCGCGCGCCACACACACACACACACACACACTCTCTCTCTCTCTCTCTCCCTCCCTCCCCTCCGTCAAATATGTTAACAATGGTAGTTACATGACCTTGCTGACATCTATACATCTTGTTTGAAGCCCCCTTGCTGATATCTATAGATCTTATCATGTTTTTTTTTTAAAATGATGGGTCACCATCAACCTGCACGTGACAGCAATGCTGGCTGGCTTGAAGAACTAACTTGTCTTGGATGAGCTCAGTGTCACATCACACAAGAGCTCATACCACAGGAATTTGTGGATGAATTCATTTTATCACCAAGTTCTGATTCCCTCATGCTAGTCAGTCCAACCCAAACAAGACAGCACCACTCACTGTGACCCAGTAAAGAACCCCCCCCCCCCCCCACTTTGTCATCTGACCTCCCATTGCTGATGCCGCTGGGTTTTTCCCCTCATTTCCCAACTACACTGAGTGTTCAAGCCGTTTCAGCAGAGATGACTGGAAAGAAAGACTATAGTCAATCGTTCCCACCCTGACCTCTACCACAGGTGGAACCACCACAAAGATGGAAAACCCCACTGAATGTTGAAGCACTGGCTCTTATCTCTGCAGAGTTACCCATGCCCTGCATGAAGTAACCCTCCCTTCACCCCTCCCCCAAAAGGCAACCTCTTTTGTTTTCCTTTCTTTCTTCAAAGTGGCCCATTTCGCGCCCTGTACGTCCAACACAAAAGGTACTACTTACACATGCATGCACGCATGCGCACGCAAAGCACACACACACACACACACACAAAACACACACACATACACACACAGAGATGTTTTTCATCTTGCAGTTCACTTGTTCCCTTGCGTGTCCCTTTCATCTCTGTCACCTCTTCCACCTGTCACAGTGGCACCACTCTGTTGGCACAGGCAAGACCATGGGAGCTGTCCCTGCACAGTGGCACCACTGTGTTGGCACAGGCAAAAACCATGGGAGCTGTCCCTGCACAGTGGCACCACTGTGTTGGCACAGCAAGACCATGGGAGCTGTCCCTGCACAGACAGTGGCATCACTGTGTTGGCACAGGCAAGACCATGGGAGCTGTCCCTGCACAGACCATGGGAGCTGTCCCTGCACAGTGGCACCACTGTGTTGGCACAGGCAAGACCATGGGAGCTGTCCCTACACAGACCATGGGAGCTGACCCTGCACAGTGGCACCACTGTGTTGGCACAGGCAAGACCATGGGAGCTGTCCCTGCACAGACCATGGGAGCTGTCCCTGCACAGTGGCACCACTGTGTTGGCACAAGCAAGACCATGGGAGCTGTCCCTACACAGACCATGGGAGCTGTCCCTGCACAGACAGTGGCATCACTGTGTTGGCACAGGCAAGACCATGGGAGCTGTCCCTGCACAGACAATGGCACCACTGTGTTGGCACAGGGAAGACCATGGGAGCTGTCCCTGCACAGACAATGGCACCACTGTGTTGGCACAGGCAAGACCATGGGAGCTGTCCCTGCACAGACAATGGCACCACTGTGTTGGCACAGGCAAGACCATGGGAGCTGTCCCTGCACAGACAATGGCACCACTGTGTTGGCACAGGCAAGACCATGGGAGCTGTCCCTGCACAGACAATGGCACCACTGTGTTGGCACAGGCAAGACCATGGGAGCTGTCCCTGCACAGACCATGGGAGCTGTCCCTGCACAGACAATGGCACCACTGTGTTGGCACAGGCAAGACCATGGGAGCTGTCCCTGCACATACCATGGGAGCTGTCCCTGCACAGACAGTGGCACCACTGTGTTGGCACAGGCAAGACCATGGGAGCTGTCCATGCACAGACAGTGGCACCACTGTGTTGGCACAGGCAAGACCATGAGAGCTGTCCATGCACAGACAGTGGCACCACTGTGTTGGCACAGGCAAGACCATGGGAGCTGTCCCTGCACAGACCATGGGAGCTGTCCCTGCACAGACCATGGGAGCTGTCCCTGCACAGACAGTGGCACCACTGTGTTGGCACAGGCAAGACCATGGGAGCTGTCCCTGCACACATGGGAGCTGTCCCTGCACAGACCATGGGAGCTGTCCCTGCACAGACAGTGGCACCACTCTGTTGGGGCACAAGCAAGACCATGGGAGCTGTCATTGCACAGGCGAGTGGCACTCTCCTCAGGGAAGGATTAAGAGTCACACTGGACCCCTGAGTAAGCCACAACTATCATCAGTAAGAGATTTGGCAGGCGATGTCCCTCACATGCTGGACCAGACCAGGCCTCAATGACAAAACGACTGAAGTAAACCCACAGCAGTGCTGACTCTCCTTTGCTAACTGGATCACGGCTGACTGCTGCCTGACAGCATCGGTGCCAGGGCAGTGACATGACAAGCCTGGATGAAGATGTGCTCATGGAACTGAAATACGTGGCCTGGGAGGAATGCCAGCGACGGAAGGCAAAGAACATGGCACCACAACAAACAACAGCAACATGTGTACACACAACGCAATCAACACACATCTATTAGGCAAAGAACATGGCACCACAACAAACAACAACAGTGTACACACAACGCAATCAACACACATCTCAGACTGTGAGCATTTGGAGCAGGATAGACCTGCCACCGTCTGCTCCCTCCTCTGACAAGATGGTCCATGCCAACAGCGTCCCCCGGAGCACGGCGCAGAGGGCACACCGAGGTGAGTAAGCGCAGCGTCCAGAGTCCCTCGCTGCTGGAAGGGTGGAATGGGCTGAGGTCTCGATCTGCATCAGCTGCTGAATCCATCCCCAACATGGCTGGTGAACAGACACACACACTACATTAGCTGATCTCCATCCCCAACATGGCTGGTGACACACACACTACATCAGCTGATCTCCATCCCCAACATGGCTGGTGACACACACACGACTACATTAGCTGATCTCCATCCCCAACATGGCTGGTGAACACACACACTACATCAGCTGATCTCCATCCCCAACATGGCTGGTGACACACACACGCACTACATTAGCTGATCTCCATCCCCAACATGGCTGGTGACACACGCACTACATTAGCTGATCTCCATCCCCAACATGGCTGGTGACACACGCACTACATCAGCTGATCTCCATCCCCAACATGGCTGGTGACACACACACACACTACATTAGCTGATATCCATCCCCAACATGGCTGGTGACACACACACTACATCAGCTGATCTCCATCCCCAACATGGCTGGTGACACACACACGCACTACATTAGCTGATCTCCATCCCCAACATGGCTGGTGACACACACACTACATTAGCTGATATTCATCCCCAACATGGCTGGTGACACACGCACTACATCAGCTGATCTCCATCCCCAACATGGCTGGTGACACACACACACTACATTAGCTGATATCCATCCCCAACATGGCTGGTGACACACACACACTACATTAGCTGATATCTCCCAACATGGCTGGTGAACACACACTACATTAGTTCCATCCCAACATGGCTGGTGACACACACACACTACATTAGCTGATATCCATCCCCAACATGGCTAGTGACACACACACACTACATTAGCTGATCTCCATCCCCAACATGGCTGGTGACACACACACACTACATTAGCTGATATCCATCCCCAACATGGCTGAAGCGACAGCACACTACATTAGCTGATCTCCATCCCCAACATGGCTGGTGACAGAGACACACACATACATTAGCTGATCTCCATCCCCAACATGGCTGGTGACAGGCAGACACACACTACATTAGCTGATCTCCATCCCCAACATGGCTGGTGACAGGCACACTACATCAGCTGATCTCCATCCCCAACATGGCTGGTGACACACACATACATTAGCTGATCTCCATCCCCAACATGGCTAAGTGACACACACCCACTACATTAGCTGATCTCCATTCCAAACATGGCTGGTGACACACACTACATTAGCTGATCTCCATCCCCAACATGGCTGGTGACACACACACTACATTAGCTGATCTCCATCCCCAACATGGCTGGTGACACACACACTACATCAGCTGATATCCATCCCCAACATGGCTGGTGACACACACACCTACATTAGCTGATATCCATCCCCAACATGGCTGGTGACACACACACTACATTAGCTGATCTCCATCCCCAACATGGCTGGTGACACACACACACTACATTAGCTGATATCCATCCCAAACATGGTTGGTGACACACACACATACATCAGCTGATCTCCATCCCCCAACATGGCTGGTGACACACACACACACTACATTAGCTGATCTCCATTCCAAACATGGCTAAGTGACACACACACACTACATTAGCTGATATCCATCCCCAACATGGTTGGTGACACACACACTACATCAGCTGATTCCATCCCCAACATGGCTGGTGACACACACACCTACATTAGCTGATCTCCATCCCCCAACATGGCTAAGTGACACACACACACTACATTAGCTATCTCCATTCCAAACATGGCTGGTGACACACACACTACATTAGCTGATCTCCATCCCCAACATGGCTGGTGACACACACACTACATTAGCTGATATTCATCCCCAACATGGCTGGTGACACACACACTACATTAGCTGATATTCATCCCCAACATGGCTGGTGACACACACACTACATTAGCTGATATTCATCCCCAACATGGCTGGTGACACACACACTACATTAGCTGATATTCATCCCCAACATGACGTTGGAGGTCTCTGCGTGATTACATGTACATACCACACACACATACACAAACATGTAAGCACACACACACACACTCTTTCTCCCTCCCCCTCTCTCTTTATCTCTCTCGTTTAATATCACATGATTTTGTGAAAAGATGTAAAATAAATATACTACTACTGCTACTACTACACAGAACATTACTAGTCCTGATTCATATACGACATCCCTAACATGGCTGTTGACATGAAGATACACACACACATACACACACACATACACACACACACCACATACACACACACTCACACACACACACACACAACAATCACACATACATACACACACACACTCACACACATACACACACTCACCCACACACACATACACACACACACCACACCAACACACACACACACACACACACACACACACCACACACACACACACACACACTCACACACACACACACACACACACACACACAACACACACAACACACACAACACACACACACAACACACACACACACACACATACACATACACACACCATCACACACACATATACACACACACACTCACACACACACACACACACACACACACACACACACACACACACACACACACACTCACATTACTAGTCCTGCTACATCTACAACTCTACTTCGCAGATCTATGTGCCACTATCCAAGAAAAGTTGATGTGTTTTATCTCTGGGGGAAAAATCCTGCAACTAACTCAATATCATTATCAATAATGGACCATTCTGACTGATTTTATTCACAACATATCATAAGATTCAATGAAAAATAAAGTTGACTGGAGGAAAAAATTAGAAAGGGGGGGGGGGGGGGGGGGGGGGAGACGGAGAAAAAGGGGAAGATGAAGAAGAGGGCAGAAAAACAGAGAAAGGAAAAAAAGAATCAATGGTGTGAACAACACACATAGAAACGTGTTTCAAAAGTGCCGAGAGATATGTGTGGTGTTTGAACAATTCTCAGCGTTCTTTCATTTTCACTTAAAAACGTAACAAAACAAACTGACAATACACTTTTCCTCTCTCTAATTCTGTCAGTGGTATTTCATCAATGCAAGAGAAAGCTGTACAACTGCAAGAACTGCTGTTTTTATTCCTGTTATTTTTAACAACCAACAGACAAGTCCTGTTCACTTTTCAGAGGACAAGCCCAAAAGAGGAAAAAAAAAAAAAGAAAAAAAAAGAGAAAAAGATCATGCCCAGTGAGCAAAGCAGAGGGGCACACAGACAGCCACAAAAGCATGCACGAAGATAAATGCACACTGCGTACACATAAAACAGGACACAATCTCCACCAGGAACGACTTTTGAAGAGTCTGATCTTTAGACTCAGACTTGATGCATACAAAACAAAATATTGTAAAAATGTCACTTGTATTTGTGGCCAAAATATTACACTATTCCATGTCATCTTCCTTTGCAGAAAAACTAAAAACTATTTACCTACTTGGTTATTAAGTTTGAACCCATCAATCGCGAATTTTTGGAATGTTTTTGGGAACGAAGCGAAGGCTATAGAAGTTGTTAGGGCAACTGTTAAGAGTCCAATTGGACATTTACTTTGATTCTTGAGTTATTTGTTTGACTTATTTTCTTATTATTTCAATGGTTAAAAATGTTTTGTTTCTTTAAAAATGTTCAGATATGAATCAAGGCTAAAGCAGTTTACCGTTATGCCGGCAGATTAGAATGGGGTTAAAGTGATGGTCACTTATTTGTATCTCATTAATTAAATGGACTATGCATGCAAAGATTAGTATACTACACTACCTCTACACTCCATACACTTTTAATGACATTTTTAAAATACACACATTTATGCCTCCCCCCAACCACACACACACACACACACACACACACACACACACACACACACACACTCCGGCCCCTTTTATATGTGTTTTTCTGTTTTGTCTTTGTTTGTTTGTATACCTGTTCGTTTGTCTCTTGTTTTTGTCTAAGATCACTGTAAAGTGGATAGACATTAAATTAAAGAACGAACGAACACTGCGTACATACAGATTTATGTAAAACGTTTCAATACAACACCCCCCCACCCTCCCCCGCACCCATCTATTCCTGACTTCACTCTCAGACTCCGTGTAACAATATGGGTCTCAGGGGGGGTGTCTGACCATACATGCAAACCAGAACAGAGTGCTGCTGGGTTCGGAAACCCCTGCTGTTGTTGTTTGCTGAACTGAGGCGACGCACCATTACTCTATGACATTGAGCTTGTCCATGTTGACGCTGAACAGAGGCCACGCACCATTACTCTATGACATTGAGCTTGTCCATGTTGAAGCTGAACTGAGGCGACGCACCATTACTCTATGACATTGAGCTTGTCCATGTTGACGCTGAACAGAGGCCACGCACCATTACTCTATGACATTGAGCTTGTCCATGTTGAAGCTGAACTGAGGCGACGCACCATTACTCTATGACATTGAGCTTGTCCATGTTGACGCTGAACAGAGGCCACGCACCATTACTCTATGACATTGAGCTTGTCCATGTTGAAGCTGAACTGAGGTGACGCACCATTACTCTATGACACTGAGCTTGTCCATGTTGAAGCTGAACTGAGGTGACGCACCATTACTCTATGACACTGAGCTTGTCCATGTTGAAACTGAACTGAGGCGCCGCTCCATTACTCTATGACATTGAGCTTGTCCATGTTGACGCTGAACAGAGGCGACGCACCATTACTCTATGACATTGAGCTTGTCCATGTTGAACAATTATGTGTACAGTAGGATTAAGGATGAAGACCCCTAATTGTGGAACAAGGGCATGAGGTTTAACACTGACAGTAGTGACACACACATACACATTCAGCTTCACTGCCACTTTCTGAACAATGCTGTCACACTGACAGTAGTGACACACACACACACATTCAGCTTCACTGCCACTTTCTGAACAATGCTGTCACACTGACAGTAGTGACACACACACATTCAGCTTCACTGCCACTTCCTCAACAATGCTGTCACACTGACAGTAGTGAAAACACACACATTCAGCTTCACTGTCACTTCCTCAACAATGCTGTCACACTGACAGTAGTGACACACACACACACACACATTCAGCTTCACTGCCATTTCCTCAACAATGCTGTCACACTGACAGTAGTGACACACACACACACACACACATTCAGCTTCACTGCCACTTTCTTAACAATGCTGTCACACTGACAGTAGTGACACAAACACACACACATTCAGCTTCACTGCCACTTTCTCAACAATGCTGTCACACTGACAGTAGTGACACACACACATTCAGCTTCACTGCCATTTCCTCAACAATGCTGTCACACGGACAGTAGTGACACACACACATTCAGCTTCACTGCCACTTTCTCGCTGACAGTAGTGAGACACACACATTCAGCTTCACTGCCACTTTCTCGCTGACAGTAGTGACACACACACATTCAGCTTCACTGCCGCTTTCTCGCTGACAGTAGTGACACACACACATTCAGCTTCACTGCCGCTTTCTCGCTGACAGTAGTGACACACACACATTCAGCTTCACTGCCACTTTCTCGCTGACAGTAGTGACACACACACATTCAGCTTCACTGCCACTTTCTCGCTGACAGTAGTGACACACACACATTCAGCTTCACTGCCACTTTCTCGCTGACAGTAGTGACACACACACATTCAGCTTCACTGCCGCTTTCTCGCTGACAGTAGTGACACACACACATTCAGCTTCACTGCCACTTTCTCAACAATGCTGGCAAGCCAAGTGCGACTGATCGAAGCCCACTGTTGAGAATGGGAGCCAATCAGATCTCCCCAAAGAAACTTTTCAAAATAAGAAAACTTGACCAATCAAAAGGCACAATAAAATCAAGATGCTTTTAAAGTGAAAACAGTTCATGCATTCTTCTTGCTTCCTCTCTTTGATCTCTGCTTTCTCTCACTGTGTGTGTGTGTGTGTGTGTGTGTGTGTGTGTGTGTGTGTGCGTGTGTGTGTGTGTGTGTGTGTGTGTGTGTGTGTGTGTGTGTGTGTGTGTGTGTGTTGTGTGTGTGTCTGTGTGTCTACTTCTGCCTGTCTCTACACTGCTTTACTGAACAAGTCCAGATCTGGTCACATCGATCCTTCCACAGCCCTTTCCCCACCCTCCTCCCTTCCCACACTGCACCCCCTCCCTCCCCCACCCCTCTTCCCCCTCCCACATCTGATCCCACTCACACCGGGTCTTTCCGTCGGGCAAGGGCGGCTTGCCCAGCTTCTCGGCGTACTTGCTGGCGTACCAGACCCTGAGCGGGGTGTTTGCGGGAATGTCGCGGGTGGTGTTGAAGTAGATGTTGATGCCCAGCTGGTAGGCCATGCAGTTCTGCTCCTCCACCGTCGCCGCCACCTGCACCAGCGCCATCCAGTTGCAGTGGTTCTCGCTGGAGGTGTCCAGGCAGATGGTGTTGCCGTCCGGGGACAGGATCTGAAAGGTCAAGACGAAGACAGGAAATAGAAAAAAAAAACCCAGGGATGTGGGAGTGGAGGAAAGTTTACTATGCCTGGGGTTCTTGAGCACAGACGTTGTTTGTGTGCTGCACAGGGTTCATGTTCCTCACACAGTATAGCACTGCCTGACTGGTCAAAAGCTGGCCAACTACAATGCAGCTTACATGAAATAGCCAAGGGAAAGCACTGTGTGTGAAGTGCTGTCCCCTCACACTCTAACATGGTCGCTGTCACTGTCGGTACAAAGCAGAAACATGTTTTAACCCTCTTGCATTCGTTTCGCCCGTATCCGGCCGCTGTTTTGCTCCCTGGTTCTTCCGGCGCAACCGGCCGTACTCGCGTTACTTTCCTCACCACTGCGACCTGTTTTAAGTCAGGCCGGTTCCCCAAAAACCTTTCCCCTGCCATTTTCCCTTAACCCCCTTTTCCCCTTGGTCACACTGACAGTAGTGACCCCAACACAAAACCCCAACCAATTAAACCCCCCTTTTCAACTGCCCCCTTTTCCAAAAAAAATTGTTTTGTTTCCAAAACTGAAAAGGTTAAAAAAAGTTAAGACCCAAACCAAAAACACATTAGTTCACCCCTTTTCCTTTAAATTTCCCAACTTTCCACGGACAGAGGGGAACCACAACACTTTAAACTTCACTGAAATTTTTCTGGCTTAAAAAGTAGGCACACACCCATTCAGCTTTTTTCCCTTTTTTCCCCCCCAACCCCCCCTTACTGCCGTTTTCTCGCTGACAGAAAGTGACCCCAACCACATTCAGTTTCCTTTCCCCGCTTTCCCCTACAGAAAGTGACACACACACTTCGCTTCCCCTCCCAAATTTTTCGCTGAAAATTTATTGACACACACACATTAAAGCTTCACTGCCATTTTCCTTTTGGAAAATTTGTGCCCACACCCCAAAATTCAGCTTCACTGCCACTTTCCGCTGACAGTAGTGACACACACACTTTCAGCCCCAACCGCTTTTCTCGCTGACAGTAGGGGCCCCCACACACATTCAGTTCACTGCCGTTTTTCTAAACCAATGCGGAACCCCAAAGTGCCCAACGGGATCAAAAACCCCCCACTTTTGAGGAAGGGGAAAGCCAATAGTTTTCCCCCCCAAAAAAAACTTTTCAAAAAAAGGGAAAAATTTGACCAAAAAAAAGGAAACAAAAAATCAAGATGCTTTTAAAGGGGGAAAACATTTCATGCATTTTTCTTGTTTTCCTCTTTTTTGATCTCTGCTTTTTTTCCACTGTGTGTGTGTGGTTTTGGTGGGTGTTGGTGGGTGTGAGTTTTTGTGTGTGTTTTGTGTGTGTGTGTTTTGTTTTGTTTTGTGTTTGTGTTTTGTGGGGTTGTGTTTTTGTGCGGGGTTTTGGTATGTGTGTGCAGGGGTTTTGTGTGTAGTGTGTGGTGTGTTTTTGTGGTGTGCAATGTGTGTAGGGTTGTTTTATTTTTGTGGGGTTTTAATATGTTTTGTGTGTGTATGTGTGTGTGGTTGAAGGTTTGGGTTGTTTTTTGTGTGTTTTTGTGTGGTGTTTTGGTTATTTTTGGGGCCCCCCGTTTGTGCCGCCGTGAGAGGGGGGTTGTGAGGGTTTTGTGGGGGTGTTTTTATGCGTGTGCATGTGGTATTGTAGGTGTGTGTGTGAAATATGTGTGTTTGTTGTTTTGTGTTTTGAAATTTTGGTTTGTATTTTGTGTGTGGTTTTGTTTTGGGTGTATGTGTCCCGAGTGGTGTTTTTTTTGTTTGTGTTGGTGTGGGGTGTGTGGTGAGTCCAGGGTGGGGTTAAATGGGGTTATGGTATGTGTGTTTGTGTGTGTTTTGTTTTTGTGTTTGGGGTTTGTGGGGTTTTTGGGTGTGTGTGCGTAATTTTGTGTGGGTGTGTGTGGTGGTGTGTGTTTTGTTTTTTGTGTGTGTGTTTGTGTGTGTGGGTGGTGTGGGGGTTGTTTTTTGGGGTCTATTTCTGCCTGTTTTAAAACACTGTTTTACTAAAAAAGGGTCCGGGATCTGGTACACAAATCCTTCCACAACCCTTTCCCACCCCCCCCCTTTCCCCACACTGCCCCCCCCTCCCTCCCCCCCCCCTCTTTCCCCTCCCCCTTTCGATCCCATTTCCCCCACCCGGGTTTTTTTTTCCGTCGGGCAAGGGGGGTTTTTGGCCCCCACCCTGCCCCCCGGCGAAACTTCTGGCGAAAACCAGACCCCCCGGGGGGGGGGTTTTTTGGGGGGAAAAGTCGCGGGTGGTTTTTTTGGAATTTAATGTTGATCCCCCGTGGGGGCCATGCATTTTCTCCCTCCCCACCGCCCGCCGCCCCCTTTTGCCCCCACGCCATCCAGTTGCAGGGGTTTTCTCGCTGGAGGTGCCCCGGGCCCAGATGGTGTTGCCGCCCCGGGGACAGGATTTTGGCGGTTTCAAAGGGCAAGGGGGAAAAGGAAAAAAAGGAAAAAAAAAAACCAGGGGAAATTTTTGGGAAAGGGGGGGGAAAGGGGTTTACAAATGGCCGGGGGGGTTCTTGAGCACAGAGGGTTTTTTTTGTGCTGCCCCGGGTTTTTATTTTTCCCCCCCCCCTTCAGAGTAAAAGAAACTCCCCCTTTGATGGTAAAAAAAGCGGGCCCCAACTTACAAGGCACCCTTAATAAAAAGCCAGGGGAAAGATTTGTGGTTGAATTTCTGTCCCCTAAACCCCCCTTAACAGGGCCCTTTGGCCACGTTGGTCCCCAAACAAAAAAAACAGGGTTTTTAAAAAAATCTTTTCTTTTTTTTTTAGTGAAATTTTTTTTTCCCTTTTTTGTTTTTTGGGTTAAACATAAAACTTTTCCCATTTACTGTTTCTGTGAAAAGGGGCTCAAAACCCTAAAAAGGCCCATATTTTAAACACAAAAATTTTTGGTTACACTAAATTTGCATAAAGTGGCCATTAAATCCCCTTAAGGGGAGCAGCAACCGGAAAAACCCGTTCCAAAAAAACCTTTAAAAAAAAGGGCGGCTTTTCCTTGAGGATAAAGGGAATGTCCTCCTGAGGGAAAGGGGCCCAGGTTTTTCTTTTGGGTTCAAAGGGGCCCCGCGATCTTGTTGGAGATGCTCTCCTTTGGCATGATCCCCAACTTTTTCCAGGGGGTTTTTGTCGATCAAAAACCCGGGGTAGTGGGCCCGGGCCACGGGGTCAGGGGGAAGCCCTGCACACCCCGACAATTAAAACCACACGGGATAGGGTTTTTTTTTTGTTTTTTTTTCCCTTTTTTTTGGACCCCCTTTCCCAAAAAGGGTGGTCGCATTTCTTTTTTTTTTTTTTCCTGCTTTCCCCCAAAAAAATTTCAGAAAGGTAAAGCTTTTTTATTCCCCTGCCGCCCAAAAAGGGGCCCCAACATCCCAACAAAACATAACCCAAAAAAAAAACAAGAGGGAAGAAAAACCCTGTTTTATTCAAAGCCATTTCCTCATTGGGGGGAAAAGTGTTTTTCCCCTTTTCCCTTTTTGTTCAAAATCCAATGCCTTCTTTTTCCACCAACGTGCTGAAACGTGGGGGTAAACTATGACAAAAGCATTCAGTGTCTACCCCCAGAATCAGGTTTTTGGTTTTGCCCCCCGACCCAAAATATAATTAAATTTTGTCGCAGCTTCAGATTTTTGGGTTGCCCCCTGCACTGTTTCAGTCCAAGTTTTAAAAAGCTCCCAGGCCATAAGGTGTACCCCCGGGGTTTTTTTCATTTGGGGAACTGGGGGGTTGCCCCTTGCACGTTATTTCCAAAGACAAAAGAAACCAGGCCCTTTCAGGTGCACACTGTCAGTTGGTGCCCCCTTGCCGTAAGGGAAAGAAAAAAGTAACGGGACCATCTTTGGTGCACGCTGATCAGTGGAGTTTAAACACCCCCTGGGGACCGATTTTTAACTGTCATTTTTTTGAAAACATTCAGAACGTTGTTTTTTATACACAGTGGGGAAATTTTTTTTTTGAGGGAAAGTGAAATTTCAAAAACCCCCTTTTTCCAACCCGGGCTGGGGGAATTTTTTGGAAAACCCCCCCAACTTTGAATTACTTTTTTTTTTAAAAACATTTTGAAAAATTGTTCTACGGGGGTCCTTTTGGGGGTTGTAAAACTGATTTTCTCTTTTACCAGGGAACTTCCCTTGACCCCCCCAAAACCCAATCTGAAGTTTGGCTTTATGTACCTTGACCCGGGAAAAAACAATCTAAGGCCTCTGTCCCCCTCAAAACAATCTGAATCGTGCTTTTTTATGTAAACCTTTGGGACCCCTAAAAAAAAAAAAAAAAAATCTGAAGAAACCCCCCTTCCCCCTAAAAAACAATCTGAAGGGGATGCTTTTGTTTGTCCCCCTTTGACCCCTGAAAACAAAAAAAAAAAATCGGAAGCGACCCCTTGGTCCCCCTTTAAAAAAACCAATTTTAAGCGATTGTTTTGAAATTTCCCCTTGCCCCCCAAAAAAAAACCAATCTGAAAGGACCCCGTTCCCAAAACAATCTGAAGCGGATGCTTGTATGCCCCCCTTGCCCCCGGGGGAAAACAATCAAAAAATGACCCCCTTCCCCCCCCAAAAAAATTTTTGAACCCCGATCCCTTTTATTTAAACCTTTCCCCCCGGGGAAAACAACCCGAAGCGCCCCCCGTCCCTCAAAACAATCTGAAGTGTGCTTCTAACCTTCCCTTTTAAACCCAGACTCCTAAAAAACAAAAATAAAAATTTCTTTCCGTTACTACACAGCCTTTTTCAACCCACCCCGTGGTCCCGCTCTGCGGCTATGGTTCCACACAGGAAAAGAACCACAGTGACCTACCTCAACAAACACCTGACCAGAAACAATGTCACGCTCTGCAGGCTATGGTTCCACACAGGATAAGAACCACAGTGACCTACCTCAACAAACACTGAACAACACCTGCAGTTGACCATGCATGTGCACTGTGACATAGAACAGTGTACGACACCAGCAGTTGACATAGAACACTGTACCACATCAGCAGATGACAAAGAACAGTGTATGACACCAGCAGTTGACATAGAGCAGTGTACGACACCACCAGTTGACATAGAACAGTGTACGACACCAGCAGTTAACATAGAACAGTGTATGACACCACCAGTTGACATAGAACAGTGTACGACACCAGCAGTTAACATAGAACAGTGTATGACACCACCAGTTGACATAGAACAGTGTACGACACCAGCAGTTGACATAAAGCAGTGTACAACTACCAGTTGACATAGAGCAGTGTACAACATCAGCAGTTGACATAGAACAGTGTACGACACCACCAGTTGACATAAAGCAGTGTACGACACCAGCAGTTTGACATAGAACACTGTACCACATCAGCAGATGACAAAGAACAGTGTATGACACCAGCAGTTGACATAGAGCAGTGTACGACACCACCAGTTGACATAGAACAGTGTACGACACCAGCAGTTAACATAGAACAGTGTATGACACCACCAGTTGACATAGAACAGTGTATGACACCAGCAGTTGACATAGAGCAGTGTACGACACCAGCAGTTGACATAGAGCAGTGTACGACACCACCAGTTGACATAGAACAGTGTATGACACCAGCAGTTGACATAGAGCAGTGTATGACACCAGCAGTTGACATAGAGCAGTGTACGACACCACCAGTTGACATAGAACAGTGTATGACACCAGCAGTTGACATAGAGCAGTGTACGACACCACCAGTTGACATAGAGCAGTGTACGACACCACCAGTTGACATAGAACAGTGTATGACACCAGCAGTTGACATAGAGCAGTGTACGACACCACCAGTTGACATAGAACAGTGTACGACACCAGCAGTTGACATAGAGCAGTGTACAACACCAGCAGTTGACATAGAACAGTGTACGACACCACCAGTTGACATAGAACAGTGTACGACACCAGCAGTTGACATAGAGCAGTGTACAACACCAGCAGTTGACATAGAGCAGTGTACGACACCAGCAGTTGACATAAAGCAGTGTACAACACTACCAGTTGACATAGAGCATTTGTACAACATCAGCAGTTGACATAGAACAGTGTACGACACCACCAGTTGACATAAAGCAGTGTACAACACTACCAGTTGACATAGAGCAGTGTACAACATCAGCAGTTGACATAGAACAGTGTACGACACCAGCAGTTGACATGGAGCAGTGTACGACACCAGCAGTTGACATAGAACAGTGTACGACACCAGCAGTTGACATAGAGCAGTGTACAACACCAGCAGTTGACATAGAACAGTGTACGACACCAGCAGTTGACATGGAGCAGTGTACGACACCAGCAGTTGACATAGAGCAGTGTACGACACCAGCAGTTGACAAAGAGCAGTTTACACACCAGCAGTTGACATAGAACAAGGTATGACACCAGCAGTTGACATGGAGCAGTGTACAACACCAGCAGTTGACATAGAACAGTGTACGACACCAGCAGTTAGCACAGAGCAGTGTTACAACACCAGCAGTTGACATAGAGCAGTGTACGACACCACCAGTTGACATAGAACAGTGTATGACACCAGCAGTTGACATAGAGCAGTGTACGACACCACCAGTTGACATAGAACAGTGTATGACACCACCAGTTGACATAGAGCAGTGTACGACACCACCAGTTGACATAGAGCAGTGTACGACACCACCAGTTGACATAGAGCAGTGTACGACACCAGCAGTTGACACAGAGCTGTGTACAAACACCAGCAGTTGACATAGAAACAGTATACGACACCAGCAGTTGACACAGAGCAGTGTACGACACCAGCAGTTGACATAGAGCAGTGTACGACATAAGCAGTTGACATAGAACGGGTGTACGACATTAGCAACACAGAGTAGTGTACACCCACCAGCAGTTGGCTGACAAAAACGACGGAACTGACCGTGAGATCTGCGCCTTGAAGTCGGAGGTGGACAGGCCCAGCATGGGGAAACTCCTCGGTGATGTGGGTTCTGACCGCATACATCGCATTCCAGGACCAGTTCCATTGCAATGTCCTCTGTAACACAAGAAGGGTTCCACTCGCGCATCACATCACACACACACTATCGCTTGGTTCTGCTACAAACATATCACAAGAGTCCATCCAGTCACATCACAAATCGCTTGGTTCTGCTACAAACATATCACAAGGTTTCATCTACTCACATCACACAACACTATCGCTTGGTTCTGCTACAAACATATGATTATCACAAGGGTCCATCCACTCACATCACACACACACTATCGCTTGGTCTGCTACAAACATATGATAATCAAGGGCCCCATCCACTCACTTCACACACACACATATCGCTTGGCTCTGCCTACAAACATATGATTATCACAGGGTCCATCCATCACAATCACACACACACTTTTCGCTTGGTTTCTGCTACAAAACATATGATTATCACAAGGGCCCATCCACTCACATCACACACAAACTATCGCTTGGCTCTACTACAACATATCACAAGAGTCCATCCAGTCACATTACACACGCTATCTCTTGGTTCTGCTCTAACATTATCGCTCACACTTTCAAGTTTTGTTTTTTGTTTTTTTTTTTTTCAGAGGCTTTTTTTCCATACTTGGGCAGGACTTTTTACGGACACCCTGTCACCACACAAGTTTGTAACTGGGAGGGGGGGGGGGGGGGGGGGAGGAGGGCTTCATTCCAGTTGTAGAGGTTTTTTTAAAGGCATTAATCCTACTTGTCGCATCTTTGGGGGGATTAAACATACTTGATGTGTTCTTTGGGGAAATTTGTCATATTGTTTGGGGGGGGGGGGGGGGGGGGGGGGGGGGGGGCATTGATCATACTTGTCGTGTTTTTGGCATCATCAGATTTGTAGAGTTCTTAATGGGGGGGGGTCAATCCCCCTTTTGTAGGGTTCTTTTTGGGGCATGACTCCACTTGTAGGGTTCTTTTTAGGGGCATGACTCACATTTGTAGGTTCTTTTTAGGGGCATGATCACACTTTTTAGGGTTTTTTTGGGCGGGGGGGGGGGGGGGGGGGGGGTGCATATGTGTGTGCTTATTATTCACACTTGTAGGGGGAAATCATTCATACTTTGAGGGATTTTTTCTGATCATTTGCATTTGTTGGTTGTTTTCCGGGGTGCATCTTCGCACTTGTAGAGTCCTTCTTAAGGGTTATTTAAATATTCCCACTTGCTGGATTCTTTTTGGGGAATCTTTCCCACATTTGTATTTTAGGGTCCTCTCAGGAGTCAAAGTCACACCTGAAGGAGTTTTTTTTATTTTATATAAATTTATTTATTTATTTATTTATTTTTTTATTATTATTATTATTATTTTTTTTTTTTTTTTTGGGGGGGGGGTTACGACATAGTTTATACTTATATTAATTTTTTGTTGTTGTTGTTGTTTTGTTTTTTTTGGGGGGTGGGTGCTATAATTACACTTGATGGAATTCTCTAAAAGGGGTATCACAGGGAGTCATCTGAGCGGTGGACATCGGATTCACAAGACCAATGCTTGCTCTTTAAATAACTGAACTTGTTCAATGAATTGACCTCTTCCACCAGTAGACCGGAAAGTCAATGTTTATTATCAACATGTATTAAATGATTGGTTTCCAGATTACAACTCGCAAAAATTATTGAAGCTGGCAGGCAACACTACTAAATGCTCATTGTAATCTTTGGGAAATTTTTCAGCTTGAGAAAGTGCCCTGTCCTAGGGAACTAACTCGAATCTACTTCAAACCTCAGGTGAACCACAGTGAGCAGGAATTCCCCCCCCCCCCCCCCCCCCCCCCCCCCCCCCCCCCCCCCCCCCCCCCCCCCCCCCCCCCCCCCCCCCCCCCCCCCCCTCCTTTTCTTTTTTTCTTTTTATTTTCATGAATGCACTAGAAAAATGGAAGCCAAGTACATTCAGATTTCTTCATTTCTCAACAGTCACAAGCCAAGATCAACACAATTTGTCACTGAAGTGTGGCAGCCCAGAAATAGACAGTCCGGTCCAGATGAACTGATCAAACCAGTAAAAAGGGTTTGTATTTTTTAAGTTTCACATTTGATTAAAGTTACAAGATATGTTGTGTCACTTTGAAGATTCTTTTTCAGTTCTAAATGATTTGCCAGTGACAGCCCGTACTGATAGTGGTGGTGGCTGTTTTCAAATGAAAGTTGCCCGAGTGAGAACTGTTCTGCTGGACAGCAGAAAGTTGGTTTTGCCTGGGTTTTAGCAGGCTGATGCCTGATGTAATTCATTGGAAAAAGACAGAGATTGACAGGGACAGTGAAAGACAGACAGGTAAAACACACACACACACACTTTACACACACACACACACAGATACAGACACACACACAGAGACAGAGACAACATATGCACACACGCACGCGCGCACGCCCAAAACACACACACAGAAGACAAGACAGATGACCAAATTCCCAAAAACCCATGCAAGATTCAGACAATGCACCTTTAGACCCTGGGTCGGCCATTCTGAGTGATCTCTCTCTCAGGTTCTGTCCCTTCTTCCACCGCACCCCTCTCCACCACCAGTACACAAGCCCCGTCACCGCCCTCAGCTTCTTCTGTCTGTCCTCAGAGAAACACCGCAGAATTATGATTCATCATTTATTCTCATTTTCGTTTGATTTTATTTTCTTTTCCCGATGCAGGTTTCCAACCTTTTCAAGTCAAAATTCGGGACTTCCCGGGGATAGAGGATGCTTGGCTTGGAACTGAAACCGTTTTGACTGCTGTTGGTTCAAAGGAATATTCAAGGTGAAAAAGAACTTGATTTGATCCAATTACATGGAGGGTTTCGCTCGCTTTTGCACATCCTCTTTGGGCTTCGTTTGGCAATGCTTTATCAGCCTTTCAAAAATGACCTCCCCAAACCCACGGCTTTCTTTAAAACAGAGTCTTAAACTTCTAAAATTCTTTTTACACCAAAGTTATGGAGTGATTTCTGAAATGAGGAGGGTTGGCAGGTATGTCAATATACTAAAATGTGGCTTCAGAAGAATAACCCTGCACGGCAATTACCCAATGAAAATGTGGGCTAGCAGATAACCAACTAGTCCAGGAAGCTGTCCAGGGTTCAAAGTTCATGAAAAGTCCGGCAAGGGGGCAGGATTTTTGCTCCCCCTTTCCACCAGAGTGAAGCGGTGGTGTGTGAATACCCGTCTTTTGAACAAGATGGTGAATTGTGTGCTGTAGCACATGTTAAAGAACCTATGGCAATAAGAGGATTGTGCTTGGTATAATTAGATGGAAAACCAGTCTTTGATAGGTTAAAAAAAATAGCAAACATGCACGTGGGGGAGCGTCAGTACCATGGCTAGTTTTCCCACAGAGAACAGTCTCAAGTTAAAACGTCGGTGACCGAGGTCATGACTGTTGTGCATTGCTTCGAGTTTTTTTTTTCCAGTATAAGGTCCAAAACTCACGTTTGCCCTTTTAAATCAACTTTTTGTATACAGGGTTTTGGTGACAGAGGATTAGTTGGGAAAGTTTTCAGAAGAAAACATGGACAAAAAAAAAAAAAGAAGAAAAAAAAAAAAGGTGCTGTTTGAGTGAAGGTATTTGTCTGCGCTGTGTTCTTGTTTTGCACGTAATTTCCGGCAAAATTTCAACTCATTCATACTTCTGACACACAACTGGCCAGTTAACGTGTTTACTAAACATAGGCCTGTTGAAAGTAAGCAAAGGTGTTTAGTACAAAATGTAGTGAAAAAAAAACACATAATAATCTCCCTTTGCCAAAATGGCAGCTACAAAAAAAAAAAAAAAAAAAAAAAACCCCCAAGTTGTTCAATTATTAACAACAAGCTAAATCAGGCATTTCTCCCGCGGACGAAGCCTCGGAGCAGGCAATACAAATATAATCTGCCTTCAAAAAAGGGATTGCGATGGTTCCCTCATGCAGCTAGCGAAGAGTTTCATATCTGTAATATATTTTTTTTAAATTTTATGTTCCACTTTCTCCATTTTTTAAACTCTCCCTCCCCCCCTCCTTAAGTCAAATCTTTGCCAAAAACATTATTATGAAAAACAGTCGAGTTGTTGGCCTGCGCTTGGTTTTTTTTCCCCCCCTATTAAACTGTTCGTCTATGTATTTGTTTTGACTTTATTCAAGTTTAAAAGGCTGTGCCGTCTTGAATAAAAGTTACTCTGTGTTAGGTTTTCTTAGGGAGCAAAATTACTCCACTTATTTACTGTTTATCTTCTCATTAACTACACAAAACTAGGAGGCAACTGGACTTCATTCAGGCCTGCTGCACAGCTTTGTTTACAGGCAGTGGTTTTTGAAGTTTCTTACTGGCTGGCAGACAAACAAGATAGAGGCAGTGCCAGTCAAAGTTCTGTCCATTTCACATGAACAAAAGTCATTCAGTGTCGGGTGTAAAGCCTTCCATTTTGCTCCATGTGTTGATGTTGGATTTATCTCCGGTCAAGACCTTCTCCTTCAGATTAAGAGTTCTGTGGATTATCGTGGAGAAACACCACTTCAGTACTAGCAGTTTGATAACAGCAGTTTAGTCAGAGTACAGTAGAAGAAATAAAAGCTGGGCCTATGAATACGAGCCCTTTGAAGTTTTTGACTTCACAGAATCACAAAAACAAGAAAAGTATGGCTATAGGCTAATAGCCTTTTGCCCTCATAATCAGTATCCGTTTATGTGCTTTTGGATCACTTTCTCGTGAAAGTCCCAATGGCTTAAGTCAGGCATAGTGTATACTACATTTATCGTCATCTTAATAAGATCTAACTCAGTGGAAAATACCTGGTCTTTAAACTTTTTGTCAATTTGATTTTTAAATGCGTTTACTGATGGCGCGTTGATAGTGTCATCGGAAAGGTTATTCCACAGATTAATGATACGGTTAGTAAAAAATTTGCGAAACTGGTTAGTTGCAAAATTAGTTTTGGTTATTTTGAAGTTATGTCCTCGAGTCTTTTCATAGTTAGCCATAGTGAACAAGGAAGAGGTGGTGCAAGGATCATAAATATTGTGCATAATTTTGTATACTTCAATGAGATCACCTCTTAGTCTTCTGAATTCTAGGCTAGGCAACCTAAACAGAGTTAGGCGCTCCTCATAACTAAGATCACGAGTACTCGTTCTAGTTAACACTTGGTAAATCTTCGTTGAACACCTTCAATCATATTTATATGTTTTTTAAGATAGGGGCACCATACTGAGTTTCCATATTCAATAATTGGTCTAACTAGAGCTTTGAACAATGGAATCATAATTTCAGGAGATTTATTTGTAATAGTCCTCACAAGAAGACCAGCCATTTGATTTCCTTTTTTCACAATGTTGTTTATATGAGTCTTAAAGTTCAAATCTGGGTCCATGGTGACACCTAAATCCTTCTCAGCAATAGTACTTTCCAGTGTTCTATTAACCCCATTTTTCCAGTATTGTGTACTATAGTGTGGATTATTCTTTCCAAGGTGCAGAACTTTGCATTTCTCGCTATTAAAACTGCAATAGCCAAGTATTTGTCCATTTCACTAGATTGTGTAACACAATTGTAAATGATCTCTGTCTTCAATATTTCGGATGGCAGAGTAAGCCTTGGTGTCGTCTGCAAAGATTTTTACTTTACAATCTACCTCCTCAGGCATATCATTTATAAAGTATATGAACAAGGTCGGTCGAGAACACTACCTTGTGGTACGTCCACTAGTCACGTTGACCTTCGATGATTTACTACTGTTTACACTTACAAACTGTGATCTTCCTTTTAAGAAATCTCTGATCCATGATAGTAGTTTGCCTTTTTTACCGTAGCTCCCAGTTTATTTATCAGTCTTTGGTGTGGAACTGTATCAAATGCTTTCCTCAAGTCTAGGTAGACTGCGTCAACTGGTATTTTCTCATCCAATGTAATTAACCAATCTTGTAAAGTAACAAGTAGTTGTGTAAACAATGAACGCCCGTGTAAATCCAAATTGTTCTCTAGATAACAGGTCATGTTTGGTTAAATGCTGGCAAGAGGTCTCAAATATAAAACCCTCGAAAACTTTACAGACAACAGATGTTAGGCTGACTGGACGGTAGTTTCCTGCTGAGTTCTTGTTCCTTTCTTAAAAATAGGACGTACTTCTGCTTCTTTCCAATCTTTCGGTATTACACCCTTTTCTTGTGTTCTATCGAATAATGTCTTCAATGGGTAAGCGATGACGTTAGCCAGCTCCTTCAGTACTCTTGGGTGAATCTCGTCAGGTCCTGGGGACTTCGATGGGTTTAAATTCTTTAATGTTTTTTCCATCTGGTCGGGTTGTGATCTCCACTTTTGTTAATTCTGTAACCTCTTTTTTACATGAAAACTCTGGAACGTTTATGTTACTTTCCTGCTCGAGATTTGAAATAAACGACCATTTTGTTTCAATTGGTAGCATGCATTGGTATCAAAATCAAACTAAATTTAACAAATTAGCTGGTATCCTGACAATGCAGGATTGTGCCGTGCACTTGTTAGAATGATGGAGTCATTTTTCTTCAGTGCAGACGACAACACTCTGAGCCTGTTTTTGTTTTTTTTCTTCTTCTTTAAAAAAACAAACAAAAAAAACTTTAACCCTTTCAAGCCTTCTGAGCTTACAGTGTGTGCAGCGTCTCCTGCCTCACCAATTTGGGCTATCAGCTTTACAGTGTGGGCAGCGTCTTCTGCCTCACCAATTTGGGCTATCAGCTTTACAGTGTGGGCAGCGTCTTCTGCCTCACCAATTTGGGCTATCAGCTTTACAGTGTGGGCAGCATCTTCTGCCTCACCAATTTGGGCTATCAGCTTTACAGTGTGGGCAGCGTCTTCTGCCTCACCAATTTGGGCTATCAGCTTTACAGTGTGGGCAGCGTCTTCTGCCTCACCAATTTGGGCTATCAACTTTACAGTGTGGGCAGCGTCTTCTGCCTCACCAATTTGGGCTAGATCAACTTTACAGTGTGGGCAGCGTCTTCTGCCTCACCAATTTGGGCTAGATCAGCTTTACAGTGTGGGCAGCGTCTTCTGCCTCACCAATTTGGGCTATCAGCTTTACAGTGTGGGCAGCTCTTCTGCCTCACCAATTTGGGCTTTCTACTTGAAAGGAATGGATGCTTCACTTAAAATCTATGAGTGTCTGAAGAAATATTTTGTCAAGAGGAAATCTCAAATCACGTGATTGCTGATGACTGATTGTATGCTACAATTTCATGTAGTATCATGTATTTTCAGGCTTTTGATGCTTTGACTGATAAAACATTGGTTTATTCTTACATAAACAGACCAGGTACTTCAATTCAACTCTCAAAAAATTTGGAAAACTAATCTACCGTGTTGTGAATAACTTCACACCATCATTACCAAATCAATTGTATGGCATTGTAATTCCATATATCATATTGTGCATCTTTGGACAAGTCAAACTTGAATGTAGACCCAATTTTGGTCTGAGGATTTCAAAACTGTCACATGTTATAAACAAAGCTTTTAGTTTTCAAGAGCGTTGAATTTGAAAACTGTAATTTGCATAGTTTTTAAGCAATACCAGTTTGAGTAGATCAGGTTGATTGCCTAGGCACTGCTCGGGCACAGGTTCTTGGTGCTGTTCAGTGGCGCTCAAACATTGTTGAGATACAGGGCAGAACAAGTTAAACGATCCAAACCTCCCCTCGCCCCCCCCAGCCTTGACCCCTCACATTGTTTGCTTACTGTTTAGAAACTTTAATTTCTTACAGACCATAAACATTTTCCTATCATTATACTGGAGGAAAGACTTCAGAGGCAAAACGACAAATGTAGTGATGAACATAACTGAACTTACGGACAAATCAGAGTCACACTCAGACAGGCTTATATCGGTATATGTCTGTATTAGTACATCTACTCTTGAACTGGAGGCTACTGTACATGCAAAAAAAAATCTTAAAGTACCTATGTTTCTGGGGAATTATTCCAACTGTATCATTATCAGCTTCTTGTGCAGCAAGTGATAAAGAGAATGTGGGCTATCACTTCAGATTTAACGCCAAGCTGCATATTTTCAGAAATTTTCCGACGAATGACGATAGCTAATTTCCATTTGTGTGGCGTGCTGCTGAATTTGAAATTCACTCGCCCTCCTGCATTAGTGGTTCCAGCTATGGTAGAGATAGCAACAGTGGAAATTCTATATGAAGAAATGTTGACTGCTGTACCTTTTCCGTATAACTTCTGTGGAAATTCTGTTAAAAAGTGAAAAAACAACAACAACAACAAAACCCAACCTAAAACCCTGTCAGATATGCAAGCACACATCTGACATATCAAACATATCACAAGATATAACATATATTACATTGCATCACACATCACTTCATTTCAGAAATCTCTTTTTACTCTATATTGACATTCAGGAAGTGAGAAAGCAAGCAAATATATAACTGTCTCCCATCCTTGATTCAGTCTTTCAGTCTGCCTCTCACTTCCTTGTCTTTGTCACAGAGGAACAGAATCTCTCTTGCTCATGTTTCTTGAGAAGGATAAGGATAAGGATAACAATTTTATTTGTCCAAAAGATGGAAAATTCATTTTCGACAGCACAGCAACCATATACCAGGACAACTCACACACACACACACACACATACACAAAAGGCGTAAACTGCCTGTGTAAGAATCCATAGTAAATCAATCCCATCAGTAAAATATCTTCATGCAAGCACAAACACTCTTCCCACACCCCCCCCCCCCCCCCCACTCAATTATTATTGAAAAAGACAAGAAAACTACATGTCTATGACAATGGAAATGTCCTTAATTAAAAACAAATGGAGATACAATGCTTTCTTACACTGCCACAAAGCAAGGGAGGGCCACTCACATTTTCTCGCAATTACCACAAGCAAGCACACTTTCTGAAAATTACATACATTCTCACAAACATGCAAGAAATATGGTGGGGATTTATACGTTTTCTTGCAATGTGTGTGAAACTATGGTGCAGTGAGAACTGTAGGATAACATATCAATGTCTCACAATGAACTGTGCCACAATCATTATTTGCCACTCAATTCAAGGAGAAATTTCTATTTTCCTCTTCTCTGACCTTCAGTTAAACAAGAGGATGGGCAAGGTATATATGGATCACCCTGTCACCTAATGTAGCCCCTAGACAAGGCAATGAATGAAAAGATTTGTATTTTAATTCTGTTTTGTCTTATCACTGTATGCCATATCATATAGGCGTAGGCATTCGTTTGCCTGCAAAATTGGATTTCTTGAGTTTTTGTTTTCTGTTATTAAAATTTTTATGTGGTAAAAATTCTTTCAAATGTTTGATGATTTTTAAGATTTTTTTTTTTTTGTCCCTTTGTCCATAACACATGGAATTTTGAATGTTGGTTGACGTGCCTGTTTTTTTTTTTCTTTTAATCAATAAAATACGGAGCATTTCGGCTGATCAAGGGGCAGCAGGCCTTTTCAAAGACCAACATGTTTGTGTGGTCCATTAAAAATCAGAATTTGAAAATGTCCAAATAGTAAGTCGGACGTACTTTCGTCTGCAATTCGAGCGCGAAGTTATGCTAAAACTTTAGGCCTACAGGCTACACTAGTTGTGTTCATGTTCGCACTTGACATGTTAGCGGTTTCTGACCTTCACTCATGATATGGGTGCGTGCAAAGTAGTAATTGACGACTAACGATGATTAGTGATTCCATCACCGAAGACCGAAACAAGCAAATTTTTTGACCAAATCGAAACCCAAACGCAACACCCGCAGAAGTGCCGATCTTAAAGCTTCATTACCTCAAAAACTTCCAAATTCATTGACCGGCAAAATGGCGAATGCACTGAAAGTCTTCCTCGTATATTTAAACGGCACTTCACACGAAGCTTTCTCGACAACTCACCTGCATAATACAATGCTGTCGATGCTTTTGATTTTATGAACAGTACAATACCACCAACAACAGTAATTTTACGTAAAATAATAATATAGCATGTGAAAAATGATTGCTTCGTTTCTGTCAGGGCACCCGTTGCAAATGACGTGTTTCCGGGCAGTTAAGGTTGACTCCCTTGAAAAGATTTAGGCTAGGCCTAGTTTGCTCGTACCATGACGCAGACGGGCATCGAAGTTCAGAATGAAACATTGTATTCAGTGAAATGAGGAAAAAACAAACACTGAAAACGTTCACACACGCAGGCATATACGCACACGCACGCGCGCGCACACACACACACACGCACATGACGGATGGATTCCTTGACGAGCTAATTGAAGTCTGTTATAACGGTCTTCGTAATGTAGTAAGTAGGCCAAAAAGCCACGTGGTTGTGAACGGTTTTCTGAACGGCACAAGCGCGCGTTTTCATGCTTCTTTAGGAAATTACCATTCGAGTGAAGAGATTCATGTTTGTGTGCGTGCGAACGCGAATATGCTTGCGCGCTTGCTTTTGTGTGTGTGTGTGACGTTTCCAGGCCATCGCCCTCCCCCCACCCCACCCCCCACCTTATTTTTGCCTCATCTGTTCCAAATTTCGGGCATCTCAGTCATTGAAGAAATTCGGAGAGAGCCCAGGCCTAGATTTATTTTCCCAGAAGTCGTCCCCAAAACAAAACAAAACAAACAAAAAAAATCCTGACAAATTGGTTCAAACGCAGTTTGGATGACAGTTTTCTTTTTCACCAAAATAATTCAGTATTCTAGAGTTAAGCAGTCTCAGTGCGAGTTGTTAGTTTATACTGACGTATTCTAGATTATCAGGACCACACATT
>CM031622.1:11724607-11739607 GCA_018398815.1 Conus ventricosus
AAGATGACGTGTTCATTTTATAGTGAAGCCCTGCCTTGATCAGTTGAAGCAGTTGGAATATAGATGCTGTTTATTCAAATTGCCCACTTCATCTCCCGGGTACTGAATTTCGATTCCAGAAGGTTGACAGCCATGCAACAGATTTCCTTGTGGAAATCCGGGCCAGCAGGTGTTCCCCGGGAAATCCCGTCGCATGGTATAGTGTCTTAAAAAAAAAAATTATACTGCTTGTTTTTAACTATTTTTTCCCCCTTTTTCTTTCCTTTTTCAAAGTTTAAATAATCTAACGGACATGGATTCTGTTACAGAATTTTGCCAGGGTCAACTTCGTAACAGTCAACCTGCCTCCGTGGCGCAGTGGTCATCGTTGCGGATTCGGCTGGGAGATCCTGGTTCGATTCCCATCAAGCCATTACCTGTTCCTGCCCAGAGTTACCATGGGCTTCAACGGAAAGACTGGAACCCCACAGTCAACTTTCATCCGCTCACTGATGCGTTCTGAGAGCATTGCTCTGCTTTTCTGACCAACACTGCAGGTGTCTGTATCTCTCGGACAGAATGTAATATGAAAGTAAGAGTAGACCGAAACCTCGTTAAGTATAGTCTCAGACCGGAGGTGAAACTCCACACTGTTCTTGTGATCGTCGTCATTCCATCAATCAGAATTTAAAACGAAAAAAAAAATTAAATAAATTTCATCTCCTGCTCTCATGGTAACCTCGGTTCTGATTTCCTCTCCACGTCAGTCTGTGTCGTCGATAGACTTGTATTGAGGTCGATGGTGTCGGCGAGATCTTGGAGACTGTCGTTGACTTGTATTGAGGTCAACGGTGTCGGCGACATCTTGGGACTGTCGTTGACTTGTATTGAGGCCAACGGTGTCGGCGTTATCTTGGAGACTGTCGTTGACTTGTATTGAGGTCAACGGTGTCGGTGGACTGGTATTGAGGTCAACGGTGTCGGCGACATCTTGGAGACTGTCGTTGACTTGTATTGAAGTCAACGGTGTCGGCGACATCTTGGGACTGTCGTTGACTTGTATTGAGGTCAACGGTGTCAGCGACATCTTGAAGACTGTCGTTGACTTGTATTGAGGTCAACAGTGTCAGCAACATCTTGGAGACTGTCGTTGACTTGTATTGAGGTCAACGGCGTCGGCGACATCTTGGAGATTGTCGTGGACTTGTATTGAGGTCAACGGTGTCGGTGGACTGTATTGAGGTCAACGGTGTCGGCGAGATCTTGGAGACTGTCGTTGACTTGATTTGAGGTCAACGGTGTCGGCGACATCTTGGGGACTGTCGTTGACTTGTATTGAGGTCAACAGTGTCGGCGACATCTTGGAGACTGTCGTTGACTTGTATTGAGGTCAACGGTGTCGGTGGACTGTATTGAGGTCAACAGTGTCGGCGACATCTTGGAGACTGTCGTTGACTTGTATTGAAGTCAACAGTGTCGGCGACATCTTGGGGACTGTCGTTGACTTGTATTGAAGTCAACGGTGTCGGCGACATCTTGGAGACTGTTGTTGACTTGTATTGAAGTCAACGGTGTCAGCGAGATCTTGGGGACTGTCGTTGGATGGACATGGTGGCGCTTTCCATGAGGGGGATGTTTACACCCACTGGCTCTGCCACCGAGCTATTACTGCCGTCTGTAGGGGGGCTTACCAGGTGGTGTCCTGCATATGTTGGATCAGAACAGGCGCCACTCTCAAGTGACTCGGCAGCAGTGCAGTGTCTCTTCTGCTGGGCTGCTTCTCGATGACGTGACATTGACTGCTCTCTGTGGATTACCGTTCTGGGACTCGGCAGGACAAGCCAGGTTGTGGCTGTGGACGGGGAACTGGAAGCAGCAGCATAGGGTGGTGCCATCGCAGTGACGCAGAAGCTGAGGCGGGGAAAGTGCTTTAAAAAAAAAGAAGAAACTTCCTTTGTCACAGAACATGAAAGAAATCGGGTCATCTCCGTATAAGGTTATCTGCATATTTCAGATGGTTCTGAAACCAAAGTGTGATCTCATGGCATTTCTGCAAATACTTGATAAATATTACGGACGTGTTCATATCATGTCTTCAGATGCTGACTCACAGTGTCACCGGACAGTCCAGGAACTGAGTTTGAAGTTAAATGACATCAGCTGCACCTTGTGCACGTGCTCATGTAGGCCTACACATTTGCATACAAATACACGTTTCACACACACACACACGCACGCACGCACGCATGCACGCACGCACGCACGCACGCACACGCACGCACGCACACACGCACACACACACACACACACACACACACACACACACACACACACACACACACACACACACACACACCGTGCGCGCGCGCAATATGTGTATATAAGTTCACCAGCAAAGGTTTCATATCTTGCCATGCAGTTTTCATGATATGTATTACTTACATGTTGTACAGCAGCTGGAGAGGCTGGGTGGAGGTGGTATGTATTGCTTACATGTTGTACAGCAGCTGGAGAGGCTGGGTGGAGGTGACATGTATTGCTTACACGTTGTACAGCAGCTTGAGAGGCTGGGTGGAGGTGATATGTACCCCCCTTGCCCCCCCCCCCCCCCCCCCCCGACGCCTTTATGTATAAGGAGGTAATATGGACGACATAGGACGGTGCTTCTCACCTCCCTCTCACCAGGTGTGGGGGTGGGGAAGGGGACCAGGTGTGGGGGTGGGGAAGGGGACCAGGTGAGGGGGTGGGGAAGGGGACCAGGTGTGGGGGGTGGGGAAGGGGACCAGGTGAGGGGGTGGGGAAGGGGACCAGTGTGGGGGGGGGGAAGGGGACCAGGGTGGGGGTGGGGAAGGGGACCAGGTGTGGGGGTGGGGAAGGGGACCAGTGTGGGGGGTGGGGAAGGGACCAGGTGAGGGGGTGGGGAAGGGGACCAGGTGTGGGGGTGGGGAAGGGGACCAGGTGTGGGGGTGGGGAAGGGGACCAGGTGTGGGGGTGGTGGGGAAGGGGACCAGGTGTGGGGGTGGGGAAGGGGACCAGTGTGGGGGGGGAAGGGGACCAGGTGAGGGGGTGGGGAAGGGGACCAGGTGTGGGGGTGGGGAAGGGGACCAGGTGAGGGGGTGGGGAAGGGGACCAGGTGAGGGGGTGGGGAAGGGGACCAGGTGAGGGGGTGGGGAAGGGGACCAGGTGGGGGTGGGGAAGGGGACCAGGTGTGGGGGTGGGGAAGGGGACCAGGTGTGGGGGGGGGAAGGGGACCAGGTGAGGGGGTGGGGAAGGGGACCAGTGTGGGGGGGGAAGGGGACCAGGTGTGGGGGTGGGGAAGGGGACCAGGTGTGGGGAGGGGAAGGGGACCAGGTGTGGGGTGGGGAAGGGGACCAGGGGAGGGGGTGGGGAAGGGGACCAGGCGCGGGGTGGGGAAGGGGACCAGGTGTGGGGGTGGGGAAGGGGACCAGGTGTGGGGGTGGGGAAGGGGACCAGGTGAGGGGGTGGGGAAGGGGACCAGGTGTGGGGGTGGGGAAGGGGACCAGGTGAGGGGGTGGGGAAGGGGACCAGGTGTCGGGGTGGGGAAGGGGACCAGGTGTGGGGGTGGGGAAGGGGACCAGGGGAGGGGTGGGGAAGGGGACCAGGCGTGGGGTGGGGAAGGGGACCAGGCGTGGGGGTGGGGAAGGGGACCAGGGTGGGGATGGGGAAGGGGACCAGGTGTGGGGTGGGGAAGGGGACCAGGTGAGGGGGTGGGGAAGGGGACCAGGTGTGGGGGTGGGGAAGGGGAAGGTGTGGGGTGGGGAAGGGGACCAGTGGGAGGAGTGGGGAAGGGGACCAGGCGTGGGGGTGGGGAAGGGGACCAGGCGTGGGGGTGGGGAAGGGGACCAGGTGTGGGGTGGGGAAGGGGACCAGGTGTGGGGGTGGGAAGGGGACCAGGTGAGGGGTGGGGAAGGGGACCAGGTGTGGGGGTGGGGAAGGGGACCAGTGTGGGGGTGGGGAAGGGGACCAGTGTGGGGGTGGGGAAGGGACCGGGGTGAGGGGGTGGGGAAGGGGACCAGGTGTGGGGGTGGGAAGGGGACCAGGTGTGGGGGTGGGAAGGGGACCAGGTGTGGGGGTGGGGAAGGGGACCAGGTGTGGGGGTGGGGAAGGGGAAATATAGTTATATATTACATAAATATACTCCTTCACTAGCAGCATATGGGGACCATCGTAACCCATCTTGATGAGAGAACCATTCATGTCGCCTGCTCCGACGCCTTTCGTCCGCTGGATCGACTCGTCAGGGAGGCAGGCTGATTGCGTCTGTGCTCCCTTGGCATCAAATAAAGATATACCGCAGTCTATAATTCTGTGGTATTCCATCACAACGGATCAAAAAAGGATTCAGAGGTTTGTTATTTTGAAATACAGGGGATGTGTCAATTTCTTGTTGCAGTTTTGTCTTGCAGGCCAGGGATATGGATTGAAGAAAGTGGGGTAAGGGGGGGGGGGGGGGGGTTGATCATTTAATCGTTCACATCGACTACCTGGATAAATTCACATACATGCTTTTACTCTAGAAGCAAGAAAAAGTTGATTTATTGAAAATACCACGAGACTTTGACACGTCGTAAGAGTCTGATTAAGTGAAGTTGGCCAACCGCCATGCCACTTTTTTTAATAGTGGTGGGGGTGGAGGAGGGGAGGGGAAGCTAAAGTGTGAAACAGTGCTGAGAAGCTTTGTGGTTGGACACATACGTGACGTGCGTTATAGAAAGAAGTCATGTCACTCCTATTTCTCTGTGATTCATAGAGAAACAGAAGGGAAGAATCTAAAGTTTGATTGCGATCTTCCTGACGTCGTGGTTTTCGTTTTGATTTTTCAGCATTTTCTTCAACGTATTTCAGCAAGCAAGATGGGCCTATCGTCAGAGAATATTAATTTTCTTTAGATTGAAACGATGCAATGACATGTTGCTATCGTCAGAGAATATCTAACTTTCTTTCAGATTGAAACGATGCAATGACATGTTGCCTATCGTCAGAGAATATCTAACTTTCTTTTCAGATTGAAACGATGCAATGACATGTTGCCTATCGTCAGAGAATATATTAACTTTTCTTTTTGACTGAAACGATGCAATGACATGTTGCCTATGGTCAGAGAATATCTAACTTTCTTTTTGATTGAAACGATGCAATGACATGTTGCCTATGGTCAGAGAATATCTAACTTTCTTTTTGATTGAAACGATGCAATGACATGTTGCCTATGGTCAGAGAATATCTAACTTTCTTTTGACTGAAACGATGCAATGACATGTTGCCTATCGTCAGAGAATATTTTTTAACTTTCTTTCAGATTGAAACGATGCAATGACATGTTTCTCCAGGAACTTTTCAGCCGAGTAGCTGGTGTCACAAACCTCGAAATGTAGATTTCCACCACACGACGCATACTGAATCCAGATCTGATTTCAAATCCACATCTGATTACATTGTGTACTAACATACACTCTTGGAACCAGAACTAAACCATATCTATACATATTAAGGTAGGGGATTAAGACTAATTTATTAATAAGATGACTACCTAATAAGACATGTAGGCGTACAATTTCGCTGTTCAATCCATTTCCTGTTCAACATTTTTCACCAAAGAACGAAGAAAAAAAATAGTATGGGTCCACAGCCAGTAGTTCATGGGTCCACAGCCAGTAGTTCATGGGTCACAGCCAGTAGTTCATGGGTCCACAGCCCACAGCCAGTAGTTCATGGGTCCACAGCCAGTAGTTCATGGGTCCACAGCCAGTAGTTCATGGGTCCACAGCCCACAGCAGTAGTTCATGGGTCCACAGCCAGTAGTTCATGGGTCCACAGCCAGTAGTTCATGGGTCCACACCAGTAGTTCATGGGTCCACAGCCAGTAGTTCTCCGGGGCCTGGTGAAGAACGTAAAATACTGATGAGCAAAAAATCACTGAAAAAAAAAGTGTACTCAGCGGAATAAGTAATGCAAAATGGACCGACAGATCTGAGAGGGAGCCATTACAAGTTGCACGAGGCGGGCTATGCGCTGTGGAACCCTGTGACCTCACCCGTCTGGTTTTCACAGCGGCTATCTGGACCTCCCGGTCATTTGTGTCACTTAAAGTTAGCGTGCACCCTCCCTGTGCTGGAAAATGGCGCAATCTGGATTTGACCAATCAGGTCCTGAAACTTTGTCACATGACTAAGGGGAGCCTCAGAAAAGCCGTTTGGAGATCTGGACGTCCATATAACGGGGGTGGTCCAGATAACGTTGGTCTCGTTTCTTAGGAAAGTCGAGACAACGCGGCCTGTGCACACACACACACACACACACACACACACACACACACACACACACAGAGAGAGAGAGAGAGAGAGAGAGAGAGAGAGAGAGAGAGAGAGAGAGAGAGAGAGAGAGAGAGAGAGAGAGAGAGAGAGTATGCTTTTCGCAATTTGTTTATCAATTTATTCGTTTGTTTGGTTATCTCTTGCTTTCTTTCTTTCCTTCTTTCTTTCTTTCTTTCTTTCTTCTTTTTGTTGTTGTCAGTCAACATTGTAGCTACGCAAAAAAAAAAAAAAAAAAAAAAAATGTAGCCGAGGAAACACACACACACACGCACGCACGCACGCACGCACGCACGCACGCACGCACGCACGCACGCACGCACACACACACACACACACACACACACACACACACACACACACACACACTGTGATTGCGTCGCCAAGGGGGGAAAACAAAAGTGATAGCGTCATGACATGAGGTGCTGGAGTTATCCTTTCCTGCCACAACGTCAGGAGTGAAGCGCGCGCGGGCTGAGGCTCCAGCCAATCAGACACAAGTATGACGTAGCCTGAGGTCTGATGACGTATGATCCACGATTGCATGACGTGTGGAGATCACGTGCTCACCCAACCGTCATTCTAGTAGGCGTTGCTTTGGAAAAGGAGAGACCCGAACACAGTCCGCATCAAATGGTCCAAGACAGTGCTGTAGTTCTATAGTAACCAACATCTCTGACAGTGGCACTGGGCAATTCGTTGAAGTGTCTGCACGAAGGTAACATATTGGACGCTTCTCTCTCTCTCTCTCTCTCTCTCTCTCTCTCTCTCTCTCTCTCTCTCTCTCTCTCTCTGTCTGTCTCTGTCTCTGTCTCTCTCTCTCTCTCTCTCTCTCTCTCTCTCTCTCTCTCTCTCTCTCTCTCTCTCTCTCTCTCTCAGCTGTGCAGTCAAAAGCCATGAACAACATAAATTATGTCTAGTCTTCTTCGTTACTGCTATCGGCACTGCTAAGTTGGTGAAACATTGTGTACTTCATGTAGGATGCATGACAATGAAAGGAAGGATGGACGGATGGATGAAGGGAAGGAGAGAGAGAGAGAGAGAGAGAGAGAGAGAGGAGAGAGAGAGAGAGAGAGAGGAGAGAGAGAGAGAGAGAGATTCGTATATTCATGAATGTTACGCGGGAAAAAGAAACAAGAAAGGGGAAATTAGAAACATAGAAAATAGAAAGCTGACATTAATTTAAGAATGTGGGGGAAAATGACAGGAAAAAGTATAACGCCATTTTCTATGCCACCCCTCCCTAAAAATGTAGACATGATTATATGAGCAGTAGGCTGGCTGTTCAACGTATTGACATGCACTGACACATGATGATAATAATAATAATAATTATAACAATAACAATATCAGATCATGTTGTAACAGTAATACCTGTAAACAGCATCAATCACTTTTTGGAGGGTAAGTAAAAATGATAAGTGCTAAGGAATTAGTAATAACATGCATATATGGATATGCATTGGCAACATCAGTTATACTGCGTATCTCCATAACTAGTGTGAGCGTGCAAATATGTTCACAATTTTCGATGAACTTCAGTTCCCCCGGAAGCCAGTTCCAGAAAAAAAGGGCCAGAAGAGCAAAGACGTGTTTTAAGTGGATCAGTTCTAGGCACTGGAACCTGAAGATTTGTTAAAAAAAAAAAAAAAAAAAAAAGAGAAGAAGAAAAGAATTCATGCTTTATTTGGACTGAATACCTTATATGGCTAATCCATATACTATTTTTTTTTTGCATGAACATTCTTTTACTAAAAGCTAGCATATCCCTTATCCCCCAAATTGAATATAATTCAATTCTGTGAGGCTCGAAGATTTCTCGAGAACTGCTCTGAGAGAGAGAGAGAGAGAGAGAGAGGAGAGAGAGAGAGAGAGAGAGAGAGAGAGAGAGAGAGGAGGACAGACAGACAGACAGACAGACAGACAGACAGACAGTGTCACGGTCAAAAATGAACTCAACCAAATTCGTGGTCAATCGCCACCAGCCCAGTTGGACTTAAGCTCTAACGCAAATATTCTGGGCGTCAGGCGGACGGGCCCATGGTTCGGATCCGGGCAATTAAGCAAAGGGGGAGGCTAATCCTCATCCTCCACAGAGACGGTCTGTCCAACCAGCCGGACTAAATAGCTGACCGACGCATTCACCTGTCGCCTCAGCCAATTAAAGGCTATTTTTAGCTCTCGTGGAGACAGCACTGTCTGCTAGACGGACTAAGCTGTCTGGCCGAATGTCTCGATTGGTCTGCCAAGCCAACGTCTTAGAGCCTACCCAGACTCATCTAGCCACTTTAGAGTGACCAGTATCCCCGAGTTAAGCCACACGGCGCCAGTTAAGTAGGAAAGGGGGGAAGGTAGTGTGTGGTGGGGGTGAAATCTAGCTAATCAATTAAATGCCCAAAATTGACCACCACAGGATTTAAGGCGGTCGGCGTGACTGTCATGATTTGAATATCCAATGGAATTAGAGGGAGCTAACTTCGGGTGTCAGGGGTAAAAATACTGACCAATGGTACTCGCCTTTTTGGACAGATCGGAACGAATAAGAAAGATGTGAGAGGGAGAGAACGGCAGAACGAGGGGAGAACGAACAGGGGGACAGAGGGAGAGGTTGGTGTATCTCTGAGGAGAGAAAAGCAGAGAGATGAGGGGAGGAGAGAAGAGAACCAAGTTGAGAGATTAGAAAGAGATAGTCTGCAGAGGAAGGATGAGGAGAGATGTGGGAGGGGAGAGAGATTTGCTAACTAATGAAGAGCCAAAAGAAAGAAAAAAAAAAAAGAAAAAGAAAAGCAACCATGTCCATTTGATAAGAGCAGACTAGAAGAGAGAGAGAGAGAGTGCAATGCGTTAATGCGGGAAAGAAAGAAAGGAGGACAGATCGATGTTGATAGTCACTGTTCTATCCTCACGGGGTTCGACCCCTATTTGGGCCCAGCGCCACTTTCATCAGCGCCCAGCCTGCCCGGGTCCCCAGCAGTCCAGCTTGACCGGTGCATAGAACCAACACCAGTGCCAGCAGTTGTGTCGTTTGTGAAAGTGACAGTGAAAAGAAGAAAAAAAAAAAGAAAAGAAAAGACAGTGATTCGTGAATAGTTAAGTCACCTGGCCAGGTAAAGTAGAAATCTATTTATACCCGGGTTATTTAAAATGATGTTTTAGACAAATGATTTGTGAAGTTCAGGAAAGAGAGATTTTTTATTTTGTTTGATTCCATATGCATTGATGGTTCGTTCTATGAACTGTGTAGTAAAGTATAGACTTTATTGTGGTTTGATGTGACGAATGCATGATATATAAAATGAGATCGTAAGCAAGCGGGTGAGTGTGTAGGGCTGTGCGCTAGTCCTTCCTCCACTGACTTTACCCCGAGGTTGACAATTTTTGGCGAGCCTGCCAGGATATTCTGGCCCATTTATTTAAATTGTTCAACTTCTCAGAGAGGAAGCTGGGTGGGATTCAAGTATTGAAATCCTAAGACAAGGGGTTGTCTTACTTTTATGTTCCCAAGATAGTTAAACCCTGGCTTGGCATTGCTTCCAAGATAGTTAATACTAGGCTTGGCATTTCAGCCCCAAAAGTACTTACTTCGCACAGATTGCTATAATTCGCTCTCATAGTTGGGTCAGGCCCGCTGGGCGTCTTATAAAAACTAACTACGTTGTCCCAAGCTAATATTATCATTCATAGGATTGTGCTATTACGTCACTCGTGTCGGGAAAACCACCTGTTTGGACTGTCGTAGTAATAAATCTTGTTCAAAAAAAAAAAAAAAAGGGATATAATGGCGGCCCGAAAAGAACCCCCCTTTATTGAACAACTTGTGAGCGTCGCTCGTGATCTAGGTTACTCAGGAGATGATTTGGGTGCTTCGTTGAAAACCAACAAAAGATGGAAAGAGATGAGCGGCGGAAAAGACGCCGTATCGCAGTAGAGGGCGGGAAACAGAAAGAATAAGGGAAACGCAGGAAACAGAAAAAAGGGAAGCAGGAAACAGAAAGAAAAGGGAAGCGCAGGAAACAGAAAGAATGAAGCAGGAAACAGAAAGGATTAAAGCTAGGGAAAACGCAGGAAACAGAAAGAATGAAGCAGGAAACAGAAAGATTAAAGGTTCAATTAGTGGAGAAAGTGAGATACAAAGGGAGACCCCCGAGGATGGTAGCTCACTTTCCAGTGACTCTGTGCGCAGCTATGCTCCCCGACCCAAGTTGCCAAAAATTCTCGGAAGGGCCCGATTCGATTGATGCATACATCAGTCGTTTCGAAACGTTTGCGACCAGTCAGGGTTGGCCTCCAAAAGAGTGGGCAGTCATTTTGTCAGCGTTACTGACGGGTAAGGCTTTTGAGATTTTCACTGCGTTAACCAGCGAACACCGCCCGATTTTGGCCCGCTGTGAAGGAATCTTTGGGTGAAGGGATTTGACCTCACAGAGGAGGGGTTCAGGAAGAAATTTCGTTAGCTAAATTACAAGCAGGTGAGACGTACACTCAGTTTGGTGCACGTTTGGATCACTATTTTGTAAATGGTTAGAGTTGGTGGTACGAAAAAGGAGTTCGCTGAATTGAAAGAGCTAGTTATGAAAGAACAGATTTTGTCAGGTTGCGGCCCTGATTTAAAACCAAATACATTTGAAAGAGAGACAGCCAGAGACAGCAGGGGAGTTGTTGAAGTTCGCAGGGGGTGTATAGAGAGGCACGTTTGGGCACTAAGGTGCAGGAGAAAAAACAGGTGCTAGGCACAGGTGAGAAGAGTGCAAGGAGACTAGGAGAGTTTTCTGCAAGTCTGCAAACCCAGTGGTGGGGCAGAAGGAAGGGCAAAGGGACATTAGGTGTTTCATTTGTCACAAGAAGGGACATGTGGCGAGGGATTGTCGCATGAGGTTCCAAAAGGCGCAGCCTTGCAAGAGGTGGAAAAGGGTCGTCAAGGGAAACGACCTGCAGTGGAAAACAAAGGGATTCATCTGAAGGGGGTGGAGTGCAGCCTATGGCTAGCACTGGACAGAAAGTCAGTGTCGGGATGGGGGCACTAGGCTGGAGTGGTTCTTTACCAGTGGAAGAAGGGGGATTGGCCAGCAGAGGGTGAAAGTGTTACGAAAAACTGGTTGTTCATGCGGGTAGTACGAACAACGCTGGTCGATAAAGGGGATTTGACAGGGCAAATCCGGGCCCTGTACTCTAATCGATGGCACTGTGAGGGATTTTCCAGTTGCTAAGATAAAAGGGAGTACCCCTTACTTCTCAGGCGGTTGTCGCGTTGGTGATGGAGAAACCCCTTCACGATTTGATCATTGGAAATATTCCGGGCAAGGGATCCAGGGGATCCTGAGTTGTTGACTGCAGGGGCAGCAGTTCAAACACGGAGCAAGAAGGAGGGAAAGGTTGATAAACCGTTAGTCGTTCCAGCAAGGAAGTCAGGCATAGATGTGTCGCCTGATGATTTTTAGGGCGCGCAGGAACAAGCCCCTTTCGTCGTGAAGTTTGGGAGTTGGCAAGAGGTGGAGGAAACAGGAGGTTAGAGGAGGTGAGACAGAATTTCTTGTGAAAGGCGGGCTGTTGTACCGGTGTTCACCAAGGGGAAGACAGGTAAGGTGACCATCTCGTTAGAGGTACCAGCATGTTATCGTGCCTGTCATGTCAGTGGGTCACGAGTCGCTCATGGCGGGTCATCTCGGCACCAGCAAAAACGTGACCGAATCTTTGATGACTTTCATTGGCCAGGAGCAATGGCAGACATCATAGCGTTTCTGCATGTCATGTGACGTGTTCTAAGGTCAGCCACAAGAGGGGTGAAGAGGAAGGCGCCTCTTAAACAGCCTCCTTTAATTGCCCACACCATTCAGGAGGGTGGTGTTGACCTGATTGGCCAATCGCGCCCTGTTCCAAAGGTGGGCACAGGTATGTGTTGACACTTGTGGACTAAGCGACCAGATACCCAGAAGCGGTTGCATTGAAAGGCGTAGATACGCAACAGGCGCTGAAGGGCTGGTAGAATCTTCTCTCGCGTGGGTGTGCCAGCACAAATTCTCCCGTGACGGGGGTCACAGTTCACCCCAGGCGTGATGGGGAGGTCAACAGGCTGCTAGGGATCACACAGCTGCTCACTACCCCCTACCTCCACCCCTGCAATGGCTTGGTGGAAAGATTCAACGGTGTGCTGAAGGGCATCTTAATAAAAAGCTCTGTGAGGAAAGGCCAGCAGATTGGGACCGCTAATTCCAGCGGCACTGTTCGCCTACAGGGAAGCCCCTCAGGAAGCACAGGCTTTTGCCATTTTAGCTGCTGTATGGGCGGACAGTTCGGGGAACCCGGGGGGCATTCTCAAAGAGCTGTGGTCCGGAGAACAGGAGTCCCAAGAAGTCAAAACCACATATCAGTATGTGGTGGGCTTACGCAATAGGCTCGAGGAGACAATGTAAGGTCGCAAGGGAGAGTTTGCAGGAGGCTAGGGTCGTCCAGAAAAAGCAGTATGACGGAAGGGTGGGAAGCAATTCCTCAAAGGGGGAGATCAAGTCCTGTTACTGCTTCCCCGGATCACAACAAGCTGCTGATGCATTGGAGGGACCATTCACCATCATTGAAAAGGTAGATCAGGATACCGAATCGATGTGAATGGGAAATCAAAACTTTTCCATGCAATTTGCTCCGCAATTTTATTCAGCGTGAGACTCAGCACATAGGGCAGCGCAATCATTGATGGAGGTGAAGGAGACCCAGCAGAAGAAGGGGAGATTTGTTGGCCTGAGTTTCCAGGAGAAGAGTCATACAGGGGGTGTGTCACTGTATGAAGGGCTAGACAGTAGGGACAGGGGAAGTTAGGGGGCTCCCAGAACGGTTATAGGGCGTCCTGACTGATAAACCAGGCAGGACAACTCTAGAAACATGTTTCGGTGGAGTTAAACATCGCAGAAAACCCGTACATGTGAAAGCCTACCGATCCCATATGCCACCAAGCAAGTGATCGAGGAGGAGGTAGAAAGATGTTGGACCTTGGGGTGATCGAACCGTCCAAATCATCCTATAGGCACCTCGTCTTAGTAAGGAAAAAGTCAGGTGAGCATCGATTCTGTGTCGACTTAGAGTCTGACAGTGTCACCAAGGTCGATTTCAGAGGTCTACCGAACATGGAAGACCTGTTCGCTCAGATGCCAAGCAAGAGCCAGTATTTCACCAGGATCGATCTGAGCAAGGGTTTCTGGCAAATAGCCTTGAGTGAGGACTCAAAGGAAGTCACAGCATTCTCCACTCCTATGGGGCTATAACCAGTGGCGAGTACTTCCTTTGGTATGGTCAACGCACCTGGGAGTCTTCTCTCGGATGATGAGGAAGCTATTGACGGGATTGGAAAGGGGTTGTGAATTTCATGGATGACATTTGATAGCGTCCGAGAATGGGAGGAGCATATGAGGCAGCTAGGAGCAGTTTTAGAGAGGTTGAGGAAAGCCAATCTCACAGCCAGACCAACAAAGTGCCAGGGTTTGGGTTTTCCAAGCCTGGAGTTCCTAGGTTTTGTTGTCGGAGGCGAAAACCCAAAGCAGCCGGAAAGAGGAAAGGTGGAGAAGATGATGAATTCAGAGAGACCAAGACCCAAAACAGAAGTCAGGAGTCGCTAGGTTTATTGGGTTCTATAGGGAGTTTGTCCCCAAAAATTTTTCTGCAATCACGAGTCCTCTCAGTGATTTGGTCAAAGGGAGGGAAACCGGCAGTGGTCGAATGGTCAGACGCTGCAGAGCAAGCCTGCAGACGGTGTTGGAAAGACTAGGTTCCCGTCCCATCTTGAAGCTACCGATATGTCCAAATTTTTGTTGCGGACAGATGCATCAGGGTGGGGGATAGGGGCTGTATTGCTGCAGGGCATGAAGAGGTCGAGTTTCCTGTGGGTATGCTAGCAGGAAATTGACAAAGTGTGAAGAAGGGTTTCGCAACGGTGGAGAAGGAGTGTTTAGCTGTCGTGTGGGCCGTGCAGAAGTTCCACAAATACTTGTATGGGAAAGAGTTCGTGTAGAGACAGATCACCACCACTCAATTCCTGCAGGAGGCGCAGTTGAAAAACAGCAGAGTGCTGCGGTGGGCAATGGCATTGCAGCCTACAGGTATCGAGTGCAGTACATTCCCGGTTTGACAGAATGTCGGAGCTGATATTTAAGCCGTGTAGTCTAGCAGCTGCAACTCAGAGGAAGTCAGTCATATCCAGGGTGCTTGTTGATAATATGTGTTGATTACAGTTATGTTGATTGGATATGGGTTCATTCCCCGTTGGCTATGGTTCATATTTTTGTGTGAGACTTGTTATATTTTCTTTGTGAGACTTGTTCATGTGAATGTAGTTATGCTTGGAGCATACAGTCGCTTGTGTAGTAATGCATTATTTGCAATAAGTGAGGGATGGAGATTCCTCAGTGATGTGTCATGGATCGTGAGCATATTATATTGTGCTTTTCATAGAAATTGTGAAGAGAAGATGTGGGGAAAACCGCAGGTAGGGGAATTGCATAAGTGCGCACGAGGTCGTTATAAATGAGTCGAAATTTAAAGCAAGAGTGCACGTCAATGATAACTCATTGGAGTGGTATTCACTAATGATTATTTTAATTTGTAAACCGGTTGTTGTAAAATATTTTTCAAAATTTTCACGTGTAGCTGTGGGTCAGCAAAAATTTGGTTGTTGTCCTTTTTGTACCGTTTTTTTGGGGACAAT
>CM031622.1:11749607-11752107 GCA_018398815.1 Conus ventricosus
CACTGAGGGCTGGGCACAACAGGCGGTTGGAGGATCCACGCTTTACACTGAGGGCTGGGCACAACAGGCGGTTGGAGGATCCACGCTTTACACTGAGGGCTGGCACAACAGGCGGTTGGAGGATCCAGCTTTACACTGAGGGCTGAGCACAACAGGCGGTTGGAGGATCCACGCTTTACACTGAGGGCTGGCACAACAGGCGGTTGGAGGATCCACGCTTTACACTGAGGGCTGGGCACAACAGGCGGTTGGAGGATCCACGCTTTACACTGAGGGCTGGGCACAACAGGCGGTTGGAGGATCCACGCTTTACACTGAGGGCTGAGCACAACAGGCGGTTGGAGGATCCACGCTTTACACTGAGGGCTGGGTACAACAGGCGGTTGGAGGATCCACGCTTTACACTGAGGGCTGAGCACAACAGGCGGTTGGAGGATCCACGCTTTACACTGAGGGCTGGGTACAACAGGCGGTTGAACGGAGCTGGGGGGATGTTTGTCAAACTGACAGCCAGACCATGCAAGTTGCTTCATCAACAGGTCTGACCTTACCAATCTACAAAGCTAGAACGGATGCGCCCCAGACCGTTGCCAGAATTTTCCAAGAGAATACAACTTTTAAAGAGAATAGGACTTTCCAAGAGAAGACCACTTTTTAAGAGAATCGAACTTTCCAAGGAAGACCACTTTTTAAGAGAATAGGACTTTCCAAAAGAACACAACTTTTATAGAGAATAGGACTTACCAAGAGAATACAACTTTTTTTTTTTAAAGAAAATAGAACTTTCCAAGAGAACACAACTTTTAAAGAGAACAGGGCTTTCGAAGCGAATACAACGTTTGAGAGAATAGAACTTTCCAAGAGAATAGAAATGCAGCCCAGAATTGTTATTTTTTTTAGATCCCCTTTCTGGTCTGCAAGCTCAGCCCCCATTTCTTGTAGTCCCACTCCCGTGAAACAAAGAAATGGACATGATCCTAGCGGTCAAAGTCAGTCCACAACAATCCTCTGAACGTGTGGTCATGATCCTAGCGGTCAAAGTCAGTCCACAACAATCCTCTGAACGTATGGTCATGATCCTAGCGGTCAAAGTCAGTCCACACAATCTCTGAACTTATGGTCATGATCCTAGCGGTCAAGTCAGTCCACAACAATCCTCTGAACTTATGGTCATGATCCTAGCGGTCAAAGTCAGTCCACAACAATCCTCTGAACGTATGGTCGTTCACTTGACGCTCAGGTTTTGTAACGTCCAATGAAACGAAAAGGAAGACTGGCAGAGGACAGGGAGGGGAGGAGTTGAACGGGGAGGGGGGGGGGGGGGGGGGCATGTTGCCTCAAGATGAGCAGGATGTCATGTACGAAGAAGCCCAAACCATGGTTGAGCAGAGTACAAGATGACCTTAGCATCCCAACCACCACAACAATGATGACCATCATCATTACCATCAGAGTAAAAGATGGCCTTAACATCCGACCACCACAACAATGATGACCATCATCATTACCATCAGAGTAAAAGATGGCCTTAACATCCCAACCACCACAACAATGATGACCATCATCATTACCATCAGAGTACAAGATGACCTTAACATCCCAACCACCACAACAATGATGACCATCATCATTACCATCAGAGAAGACCACAAGCCCAAACCATGGTTGAGCAGAGTAAATAAAAGATGGCCTTAACATCCCGACCACCACAACAATGATGACCATCATCATTACCATCAGAGAAGACCACAAGCCCAAACCATGGTTGAGCAGAGTAAATAAAAGATGGCCTTAACATCCCGACCACCACAACAATGATGACCATCATCATTACCATCAGAGAAGACCAACTGGTCGTCTTGAGTCTGAGAACGGACTGTCCAAGACAGTAGTACCACCTGCCCACCAGGGTCCACATCGGTGACTCAGGGGCATAGCTCAGAGACACTTCGCCCCAAATGGAAGAACATTCCCTCCGGCGCTGTCCTGAGCACCAGAACCTACAATCAGAGACGTGGTCTGCAGACACGCCGCCCAGAGAGAAACTCTTCAAACCCATGGAGCGGCCCTAGCCGACTGAAGCTTTCATCCGACCACTGTGTTCCTGTCACAGCTGACGACAAAAAGTGGATGCGTGCAGGTGCGAGCGCACTGGTTCTTATTTTGTATACGTGTATAATGTTTGAGTACTCTGTGTACCTGTAGAATGTCCGAGTACTCTGAAGCTGTGGAAGTGGAGTTTTAACTAGAGGCCAACTTGACCAACTTGTTAAACTTTTGGCCTTTGACTGAAGACTTTTGACGTTTTTCAAAGTCGGCAAAGTTTATGATCCACGTTGCTCTCATGGGGGATGGAGCAACCTCAATGTGTGAACTTAACAATGTTGGTATTCTGCTTTGTCACGAAGATACGTGCGGAGGATTGAGGGCTGCCTATGTTCTTATGTTTTCCCTAATGCTGGGGTCAGCTCCACGTGTGTTTTCATCGATTGAGTGACCA
>CM031622.1:11757107-11772107 GCA_018398815.1 Conus ventricosus
CAGAAAGGTGAAGAACGGAATAGTATGGTCCGACGAGTACGTGGAATGTTATAAAAATGAACTTAACAGTTATCCTTTCAAAGATGGTTTACAAAATGCTGTTGACTTGTTACCTACTGACATTAATGCTTGTGTTGATACTTTTCACGTGCGTTTACGTGGAGCCGCTGAGTGCATGGTTCGAACAGTTGGAAAGAGAAGAAAGAATGCAATGAATGGTTTGATGATGATGTGAAAAAAAGAAAAGAGTAGTTAAAGTCTTTTAAAAAGTTTTCAAAGATGTAAAAGTGATGAAAATATAAAACATTACGGGGAAAGGTATGTAAACGAAAGAAGGGAATATGGGCACTTGAAAAGAAAAAAGAAACATGAATTTGAAGAATCAAAATTGCAAATGCTGAAAAATGCAATTAAAGATTCAAGTTTATTTTGGACATAATTAGATCAGTTAATAGAAAGTCTTTGTTTATAATGATATAAGTTCGCAACAATGGTAATGATCACTTTCTGCAGTCTTTGGGGCTATAGACGACAGAAGCGATGATAATGTTATAGTGATTGAGGATGCTGGAGATTTTGAAGAACCTTTTGTTTAAATGATCGGATAAGCAAAAAAGAGGTAACTGATGTAAAAAGATAAAATCAGGAAAAAGTGCAGGCCCAGATATGATTTTAGGTGAAATGCTGAAACAGCCAATCCAAAGATAATTGATTTCCTTGTCATGTTATTTAACAGACTGTTTAACGTGGAAACTTCCCTGCATTTTGGGCCAAGTCTATACTTATTCCTATTCATAAAAGGGAGATCCTAACAACCAGACAATTAACCGTGGTGTTTGCGCTTACAAGTGTCGTTAGCAAAATCTATACTCATATTTTAATAAAAGACTGACAACATGGGCAGAACGTGAGGAAAAAAATCATTGAAGAACAGGCTGGGTTTCGATCAGGTTACAGCACTACAGACCATATATTTACCCTTTTCGCACTAATTCAAACGCATTTATTGAAAAACAAAAAATTGTATGTCGCCTTTGTAGACTTTAGAAAGGCTTTCGACTCGTGAATCGAATATCTGTGGATTAATTTACGTAAAAGTGGAGTGGATGGCATGCTATATATGGCTCTTTGTGTGTATATGATTCAGTGTTAGCATGCGTGCGGGATAGGTGTGTTTATTCAGATGTCTTTAACTGTCCACAAGGAGTGAAGCAGGGTTGTTATTAACCCACTTTTGTTTCATTTTTTATTAATGAATTGGCAGTGAGAAAGTAAAAATGGAAAACATGGTATTCAAATGATCCCAGAGCGGCTGAATTTTTTCTTATGCTATTTTGCAGATGATGTAATATGTTGTCCAGCACTACTGTAGGTCTTCAGAATCAGTTAAATAGGTTAAAGCAAGAGGCAGATCGTCTATTTTTAAAGGTTTACCTTGATAAAACTAACATAATGGTATTTAGAAAGGGTGGTCATCTCTCCCGTCATGAAAAATGGTTTTACGGCACTAGTGAGGTTTAAAATAACTAATTCCTACAAGTATTTAGGCATGATTTTTACAACAAAGTTGAGTTTACAAAACGCAGTAACAGAGACTTGTAGAAAAGGAAAAAAAGGTGTCACAGAGATTTTAAGAGCTTTGCACAAACTTAACTCACTTGATTCAAGAATATTCTGGAAACTCTTTGATGCCAAAATTGAGCCAGTTCTTACATATGGTGCTGAAAATATGGGGACTTCATAACAACAATGATTTAGAAAAAGTTCATACGTTTGCAATTAACGCATTTTTAAATGTTCCCCTACATTCTTCGAATACTGTAATCTAATGGAGAAACCGGCAGATACCCATTGTATATAGGTCAAACATTAAATGTATAAAATATTGGCTAAAACTACTGAGGCTTCCTGCCTCAAGACTTTGTAAACAGGCCTTATGAAATGTTATTGAATGAACATGAACGGGGAAAAGAAAATTGGGTATATTCTGTTAAGAAGATTTTGACTACTCACGGATTTGGGATTGTATGGATGTGCCAGGGAGTTGGTTATGAGGATATGTTATATTCTGGAATTCAAAGACAGGATTATAGCTTCATATAAACAAAACTGGCATTCTAAAATGGAAAACACGGGTAAATAAACTGGTTTTATGGCTTTAAAAGTATATTTGAAACGGAAAAGTATATTTCAGTAATAACGAACAGATGGCATAAAATTTGTCTAACCAGACTTAGAACAAGGACTCTTGGTCTAAACGCCCATAAAAGATGGTTCTAACTGAGTCATCTACAGCGTCACCGTGTCCATTGTGTGGTTTCCTTAGGGAGGATGAGTCGCATTTTTTGTTTCATTGTAGAAATTTCAGTGCTGTACGAGATAAGTGTGTAGTTTTTTCAAAAGTATGTTGCCATAAATCAGGACACATTTGGAATTCTGAAACTGAATTATGATGATAATTCAGTGAAATCACTTGCCAGATACATTGCAGAGGCATTGAAGTACGCGCAGAAGCTATCATCAACTAGAACTTAAGATGTTCAAATGAAAGGAGATGAATGGTACAGGAAGTAGTAAAATATTTTGGTTATCGTATTTACAATTTACTTTTTATGAATAATATTAATCTGGATGGTCGAGATACTGGCCTATTTTGCTTGTATTTCAAGCTTCCAATTGATGGATGTTTCTTTTATGTTGTTACTTTCGTTTTCGATATGATTATTTTGTGCCTTACCCCCCATGTCACTAAGGCTGTATAGCTAATGACATTAAACATGTTCAGTGTTCAGTGTTCAGTGTTCTCTCTCTCCCTCCCTGAGGAAGATAAGATCCATTTTGTCCTTATGTGTCCAGCTTATAATGATTTAACAAAAGAATTTATTCCAAAAAAAAAAATTACATGTATCCATGTATGTTCAGGTTGTGTCTTTTACTTGCATCAGGTAACATTGTAACGATGCGAACTTGTCAATGTACTTATATAAAGCCTTTGCAAGACGTGCTGTCATTATTACTAATATTACCATCTAATACTTTGCATTGTACTGGTAGATTGTGTTTACACTGTGTGTGATTATCGTTTGTAACTGTGTTGTGATTGAGAACCCATCAGAATGGGCCCATGGCCTTCTGATTCATTCATTCATTCATTCATTCATTCATTCATTCATTCATTCATTCATTCATCATTCATTCTCTCTCTCTCTCTCTCTCTCTCTCTCTCTCCTCTCTCTCACTCTCTCTCCTCTCTCTCTCTCTCTCTCTCTCTCTCTCTCTCTCTCGTTGTGCAATGTTTGCAGCAAACTGTATAGTGCAATTATTAATAAAAGACTCAAGTTGGGTTGAGGACAATAACATACAGGTCAGTTTCAAGCTGGGTTTAAAACAAAATCGTTCCACCATAGACCATATGTTCACATATATTGCTTTCATCCAAAAACAATTTTGTCTGAACCGTAAGTTGTATGTTGCTTTCATCGATTTTGAGAAAGCGTTTGACTCTATCAATAGAACCATACTTTGGCCTATCTTGTTAAAAAACGGTATTCGTGGAAAGATGCATAAATGCATTATGAGTATGTATGATTGTGTAAAGGCAAAGGTACGATGTGGTGCAGGCTTTAAACTGATTATATCAATTGCACATCAGTGTGTTAAGCAGGGTGATGTTTGCAGCCCAGTTTTGTTTTCTTTATTCATTAATGAGCTGACTTTGGAGGTAATAAACTCTGAAGACATGGTGCCCATTTGTAAATGATGCTATGGAAAATATTATTCTATTGCTTGCCGACGACGTGGCATTAATGTCTGAGACAGTAATAGGCCTCCAAACTCAACTAAATAGTTTGCAAAGGGCAGCTAATTCACTCCAGCTGAAAGTAAATTTGAGTAAAAGTAATATAATCGTTTTCAGAAAAGGGGGTTACCTTTCCTCTCGGGAAAAATGGACATATGATGGGGCAAATATGCCTGTTGTAAATGTATATAAATATTTAGGTGTATATTTCTCTACGCGATTAAGTTTCACTTTCGCATGTAAAGATATTGCTTGCAGAGCCAAAAATGCATTGCTGTGTTTTATGAAGAAGTTGTCGAAGCTGAATAATGAATCTCTTGCTTTGTTTTTGAAATTGTTTGATGCTCAAATCCTGCCTATGCTACAATATGGGGCTGAACTGTGGGGTCTTGATGCTGCCGCTGCACAATGCGAAAAGGTTCATTATTTGCTTTAAAAAGTTCTTGGGTGTATCATCACAAACCCCAAATGATCTTGTGTATGGAGAGACTAACAGATATCCCATATCTTTGCATTTTACTGTTAAATGTATCAAGTACTGGCTCAAATTAACTCAGATGGCTGAACATAGATTACCCTATAAAGCTTATAAAATGCTAGTAGAACTAGATAATAGAGGCAAGATGAACTGGGTGTCACGTGTTAAGGCGAAATTATATGAACATGGTTTCGGGTACGTATGGCTTAACCAAGGTGTCGGAGATATGAACAGTTTTCTTCGTATCTTTAAAGAAAGACTAATTGACTGCAGGTGGCAAGACTGGAATTTTCATATTCAGAATAGTGACAGGTTTAGTTTCTATAGAACATTTATTGATGTGTATTCTCTGCCAACGTATATGTCAATGACCATGGACAGGCACTTTGAAGTTTGTGATGACAAAATTTAGAGTTGGTGTTCTGATATTCTTGTTCATCACTGCCGTTATAGACAAGTAAATGTTTCTGGTCTGCTGTGTCCATTATGTCGACAGTCAAGAGAAGATGAAGTACACTTCGCATTAACTTGTCCAGAGTTACAGGATATAAGAGAAAGTTTATTCCCCCAAAATTTTATACAAGACCTTGCTTATTCAAGCTTACTTTGTTAATGTCATCTGCAAATGAAAACACTGTAAAAGCAGTTCGCAGTATTTTTATTCAAAGCTTTCAAACGGCGAAGCATTTGTGGATTGCAATCATTATTATTAGTTTCGTATAGCGACTTTGTTATGTTTCATGTATATCCCCCTTCTGAGGGGCCAAGGCCTGTAAGAATAAAACATCTGAATCTGAATCTGAATCTGAATCTCTCTCTCTCTCTCTCTCTCTCTCTCTCTCTCTCCTCTCTCTCTCTCTCTCTCTCTCTCTCTCTCCCAGCCCTCCTTGCCGCATCTCTCTGTCTGTCTGTCTGTCTGTCTGTCTGTCTGTCTCTCTCTCTCTCTCTCTCTCTCTCTCTCTCTCTCTCTCTCTCTCTCTCTCTCTCTCTCCCACGCCGTCCTTGCCTCACCTCTGTCTGTCTGTCTGTCTGTCTGTCTCTCTCTCTCTCTCTCTCTCTCTCTCTCTCTCTTTCTCTTCCCTCCTTTCCTGCCCTCCTTGCCTCATCTCTGTCTGTCTGTCTGTCTGTCTGTCTGTCTGTCTGTCTGTCTGTCTGTCTGTCCAATACTGCAAGAACAACAACAAAAGTAGTAGTAGTAGTAAGTAGTAGTAGTAGTAGTAGTAGTAGTAGTAGTAGTAGTAGAAGTAGTAGTGGTGGTAGTAGAAGTAGTAGTAGTAGTGGTGATGTAGTAGTAGTAGTGGTGGTAGTAATAGTAGTAGAGGTAGTGGTAGTAGTAGTAGTAGCGGTAGTAGTATAATGGTACTGGTAGTAATAGTAGTAGCAGTAGGAGTAGTAGCAGTAGTAGTAGTAGCAGTAGAAGTAGTAGAGGTAGTGGTAGTAGTGGTGGTAGTAGTAGTAGTAGTAGCAGTAGCAGCAGTGGTGGTGGTGGTAGTGGTAGTAGTAGTAGTAGTAGTAGTAGTAGTAGTAGTAGTATAGTAGCAGTGGTGGTGGTAGTAGTAGTAGTAGTTGTAGTAGAAGTAGTAGTGGTAGTTGTAGTAGTAGTAGTAGTAGTAGTAGTAGTAGTAGTAGTAGTAGTAGTAGTATAATAGTAGTAATGGTGGTTAATAGTGGTAGTAGTGGTGGTGGTAGCAGTAGTAGTAGTTGTAGTAGTAGTTACAGAAATATTAGTAGTTGTGCAACCACCATCGTAAACCACCAACATGCCATCATCGTTGCCAACACCATCGTCATATGATCTGTCATCATGTTAACAATAACTGTGTTGCTTCATCATCATCATCATCGTCATCACCCCCAACCTCCTTTCAAACATCCGACTCTAAGTATCATTATGGTCAAAATCAGTTCCCACCCTTTTATCACTCTCTTATCATAACCATCATCGTCGTCATCTTCATCTAAACCCTTCCCCCCCCCCTCTCCTCACCCCGTCCCTTCCTCCTTCACCTCCTCGTCCCCAACCACCTCACCCTTCCCCCCTCCACTCCCCTATTACCCCCAACCCCACCCCGTCCTCCAAGGCATCAGAAAGAAAAAAAAAGACTAGGTAGGAAGGAACGAAGAAACCGGTTTCAGTTCCAATGCTGCAAACTGGTTTCAGTTCTCATGCTGCGAACCGGTTTCAGTTTCCAATGCTGCGAACCAGTTTTTGGCTCCCATGCTGCGAACCGGTTTCAGTTCCCATGCTGTGAACCGGTTTCAGTTCCAATGCTGCAAACCGGTTTTCAGTTCCCATGCTGCAAACCAGTTTCAGTTCCTAAGCTGCAAACCGGTTTCAGTTCCCATGCTGCGAACCGGTTTCAGTTCCCATGCTGTGAACCGGTTTCAGTTCCAATGCTGCAAACCGGTTTCAGTTCCCATGCTGCGAACCAGTTTCAGGTTCCAATGCTGCAAACCAGTTTCAGTTCCCATGCTGCGAACCAGTTTCAGTTCCCATGCTGTGAACCGGTTTCAGTTCCCATGCTGTGAACCAGTTTCATTTCCAACGCTGCGAACCAGTTTCAGTTCCAATGCTGCAAAGCGATTTCAGTTCTCATGCTGCGAACTTGTTTCAGTTCCAATGCTGCGAACCGGTTTCAGTTCCAATGCTGCAAACCGGTTTCAGTCCAATGCTGCGAACCGGTTTCAGTTCCAATGCTGCAAACTGGTTTCAGTTCCAATGCTGCGAACCGGTTTCAGTTCCAATGCTGCAAACCGGTTTCAGTTCCAATGCTGCGAACCGGTTTCAGTTCCAATGCTGCAAACCGGTTTCAGTTCCAATGCTGCGAACCGGTTTCAGTTCCAATGCTGCAAACCGGTTTCAGTTCCAATGCTGCGAACCGGTTTCAGTTCCAATGCTGCAAACCGGTTTTTCAGTTCCAATGCTGCGAACCGGTTTCAGTTCCAATGCTGCGGCGTGAGCGGACCCCAAAGACTTCCTGGACAGCCCCTGGTACCGGCAGAAGCCAGAAGGAGGTGCCAGACACGTGCTGCCAGCTGTCGGACCGGGACCGGTTCTTCAGGGACAAGATGCTCTTCCTCCAGGACGACAACTGCCCCCTGAAAGGCCCGGCACCGACAATCCACACACCACCACGGTCAGTACAGCCAGACGGCGAGTGAGGGAATTGGGGGAGGGGGGGGGGGGGGGGGGGGGGGGGGGGGGGGGGGGGGCGGGGAGGGAGGGGAGATGGGGTGGGAGGGTGGGGGGAGGGGAGGGGGTGGTGGAGAGATAGTTGGGAAGGAAAGTGGTGGGCGTGTTGGGGATGCTGGAGTGTTGTTAGAGATGGATGTTTATTGAAAAGAGGAGGAGGAGGAAGAGGAGGAGGGGGGGAGGAAGAGAAGAAGAAGAAGAAGAAGAAGAAGAAGAAGAAGAAGAAGAAAGGAAGAAGAAGATGGAGGAGGAGAAGATAGAGAAGATGGACGAGGATGAGGAGAAGAAGAAGAAGAAGAAGAAGAAGAAGAAGAAGAAGAAGAAGAAGAAGAAGAAGGAGAATAAGGAGGAGGAGGAGGAGAAGGACGAGGAGGAGGAGAAGAAGAAGAAGAAGAAGAAGAAGAAGAAGAAGAAGAAGAAGAAGAAGAAGAAGAAGAAGAAGAAGAAGAAAGAAGAAAGGAAGAAGAATAAGGAGGAGGAGGAGGACGAGGAGGAGGAGGAGAAGAAGAAGAAGAAGAATAAGAAGAGAAGAAGAAGAAGAAGAAGAAGAAGAAGAAGAAGAAGAAGAAGAAGAAAGGAAGAAGAAGAAGGAGGAGGAGGAGGAAAAGAGGAGGAGGAGGAAAAGGACGAGGAAGAGGAGGAAGTAGAGAAGAAGAAGAAGAAGAAGAAGAAGAAAGAAGAAGAAGAAGAAGAAGAAGAAGAAACAACAACAACAACAACAACAACAACAACGCAGCACAGCAACAACAACAACAAAACAACAACAACAACAACAACAAACAGTTAGAACCAGAGCTAGAGGAACAATAACAAAAAGAATATTGTTTGTGTCCGCGCGCAATCTCGCGTGTGAGTGTATGTGTGTACGCGTGCGCGAGCATACGTGTGTGTGTGTGTGTGTGTGTGTGTGTGTGTGTGTGTGTGGTGTGTGTGTGTGTGTGTGTGTGTGTGTGTGTGTGCGGAGGAGAGAGAGAGAGAGAGAGAGAGAGAGAGAGAGAGAGAGAGAGAGAGAGAGAGAGAGAGAGAGAGAGAGAGAGACAGACAGACAGACAGACAGACAGACAGACAGTGTGTGCATGTGCACGCACACGTGCGTGTGGGATGCTTCGTGTTTTCACCGTATCTTGAATTGGAATGTTGATTATGCATGATGACTTTCTTTTCTTTTTTTTTTTTTTAAATGCATTTCCTATTCATCGAGTTTGTTCAATTCCTCACAACTGTACCTCCCCCCCTTGGTAATGTTTAAAGGGACTTTGAAGTGTGTGACCACCACACGTGCACACATTCATCCCAAGCCCCGCTAGCTATGGTTTGGAGACTTTCGAAGGGAGGTGACTGTAGCAGGAAAAGGGGGACTGAATAGTGTTTCTCTTGCATGAAAAAGACCTAAGAGGTCGAAACGCGTCGTTTTTTTCTCTTGTCATTTTGTTGTTGTTGTTGTTGTTGTCCACCTTAAGTGGCTGATTTTCTCTAAACTCCTTTTTAAACATGATTCTGGAGTTTGATATCATGTAGCTCTGGGGGGATCTGGGAATGAATTGATGGTATAGGGCACTGACACTGGCATTGAATTTATGGTATAGACACTGACAGGCAGTGAATCGATGGTTTTAGGCCCCTGACACTGGTAGGAAATTTATGGTATAGACATGACACTGGTAGTGAATTGATGGTATAGACACTGACACTGGTAGTGAATCGATGGTATAGACACTGACACTGGCAGAGTGAATTGATGGTATAGGCACTGACACTGATAGTGAATTGATGGTATAGGCACTGACACTGGCAGTGAATTGATGGTATAGACACTGACACTGGTAGTGAATGATGGTATAGACACTGACACTGGTAGTGAATCGAGGGTTTATAGCACTGACACTGGCAGTGAATTGATGGTATAGACACTGACACTGATAGTGAATTGATGGTATAGACACTGACACTGATAGTGCATTGATGGTATAGACACTGACACTGGCAGTGAATTGATGGTATCACTGACACTGGCAGTGAATTGATGGTACAGTGTATAGACACTGACACTGGCAGTGAATTGATGGTACAGGCACTGACACTGGCAGTGATAGACGTGGTGTAGCTGTCGCGACCGTATTTAACATCGTGTCCACTCAAAACATATACTCAGGTCCGGGGAGGACGAGGGAGGGGAGGGAAAGAGGAGAGAGAGAGAGAGAGTAGAGAGAGAGAGAGAGAGAGAGAGAGAGAGAGAGAGGGGAGAGAGAGAGAGAGAGAGTGGATGCGCGCACACCCCCTTCCAAAATAGATCAATCTTTATAACATGGTTCCATCCCTGGTTGATACGGCATTGGATTATAGCAAGATTGCACAGATTTGCAATCTTTTTTCCCCCCACAACTTTTCGGGAGTGTAAAAGTGGGGTTGGAGGGTTGGGCAGGGGGGGGGGGAAGGGGGGCGAGGGAAGATGGGAGAGGCATGCCCCGTATACACCCCCCCCCCCACCCCCCAATCCCCCACCCTCCTCAGGATTTATAGTGTAAGCCTCCACATGCACCTCCTCTTTCCTCTTACAAACTGACTGGTCCATCGCTGTCAGTTCCAACACGCCTGCAGGCCCCTCTCTGTTGGCAGCCCTGCTATGACCGGATCGAAAACTGGGCCGAGCGGAACGCCCTGACCATCATCGGCTGTACCGCTGGCATGGTGCTCATTGAGGTGAGTCTCCTGTGGACCTGTCTCGGGACACAGCCTCCCTCACAACACGAGCTCCTTGTGTCCCGATGGAGCAGGCTCGTTATTGGTGATACAGGTCTGCTGCTGATTAGGCAGCTTCCTCGGTAATTATACGGGTTTCCCCGGTAATTATACAGGTTCCTTTTTTGAAGATACAGGTTCATTGCTGATAATACAGATTTTCTTTTTTATTTTTTTATTTTATTTTTTTAAAGCATCTTCACTCAAGATAAGTCACATGAAACAGCGTAAAGAAATAAAGATAAGGGAATAAAAAAAGAAATCGATAATCGATAATACAGGTTCTTTGTTGAAGATACAAGGCCAGGTTCCCCCCCCCCCCTTTTTTTTTTTTCGCTTTTTTTTTTCTTGCTAATGAGACAAGTTCCTTGTTGTTGGAACAGGATGCTTTTCGTTTAAACAGGTTGCATTTGTTGATGAAATAGATTCGCTTTTTGATCATTCAGTTTCTTTGTTGAAGGTACAGGTTCGTTGTTGATGATACGGGTTCCTTGCTGACGACACAGTTTCTTCGGTAATGATGTCAATTTTTGTTTTGCTGATGATACTGGTTTCTTGTTCGTTGCAAAGGTAAATATTCCTTTATGATGATGCAGTTTCTTTGCTGATGATGCATGCTCCTCGCTGATAATACAGGTTCTTTTCTGATGATACATGCTCATCGATGATGATGCAGATTCCTTGCTGATGATACAGGTTCCTTGCTGATGACACAGGTTCTTTGCTGATAATACAGGTTCTTTGCTGATGATACAGGTTCCTTGCTGATGATACAGGTTCCTTGCTGATGATATAGGTTCCTTGCTGATGACACAGGTTCCTTGCTGATGACACAGGTTCTTTGCTGATAATACAGGTTCTTTGCTGATGATACAGGTTCTTTGCTGATGATACAGGTTCCTTGCTGATGATACAGGTTCTTTGCTGATGATACAGGTTCCTTGCTGATGATACAGGTTCCTTGCTGATGATATAGGTTCCTTGCTGATGACACAGGTTCCTTGCTGATGACACAGGTTCTTTGCTGATAATACAGGTTCTTTGCTGATGATACAGGTTCCTTGCTGATGATACAGGTTCTTTGCTGAGGATACAGGGTCTTTGCTGATGATACAGGCTCCTTGCTGATGATATAGGTTCCTTGCTGATGACACAGGTTCCTTGCTGATGATACAGGTTCTTTGCTGATGATACAGGTTCCTTGCTGATGATGCAGGTTCCTTGCTGATGATACAGGTTCCTTGCTGATGACACAGGTTCCTTGCTGATGACACAGGTTCTTTGCTGATGATACACTTTCCCTGCTGATGATACAGGTTCCTTGCTGATGATATAGGTTTCTTGCTGATGATACAGGATCTTTGCTGATACAGGTTCTTTGCTGATGATACAGTTCCTTGCTGATGATACAGGTTCTTTGCTGATGATACAGGTTCCTTGCTGATGATACAGGTTTCTAGCTGATGATACAGGTTCCTAGCTGATGATACAGGTTCCTTGCTGATGATATAGGTTCTTTGCTGATGATACAGGTTCCTTGTTGATGATACAGGTTCCTTGCTGATGATACAGGTTCCTTGCTGATGATACAGGTTCCTTGCAGATGTATATAGGTTCTTTGCTGATGATACAGGTTCTTTGCTGATGATACAGGTTCCTTGCTGAGATACAGGTTCCTTGCTGATGATACAGGTACAGGTTCTTTGCTGATGATACAGGTTCCTTGCTGATGATACAGATTCCTGCTGACGATACAGGTTCCTTGCTGATGATACAGGTTCCTTGCTGATGATACAGGTTCCTTGCTGATGATACAGGTTCCTTGCTGATGATATAGGTTCCTTGCTGATGATATAGGTTCCTTGCTGATGATATAGGTTTTTTGCTGATGATATAGGTTCCTTGCTAATGATATAGGTTCCTAGCTGATGATACAGGTTCTTTGCTGTCGATATAGGTTCCTTGCTGATGATATAGATTCCTAGCTGATGATATAGGTTCTTTGCTGATGATATAGGTTCCTTGCTGATGATATAGCTCCTAGCCGATAATATAGGTTCTTTGCTGATGATATAGGTTCCTTGCTGATGATATAGGTTCCTGCTGATGATACAGGTTCTTTGCTGATGATATAGGTTCCGTGCAGATGATATAGGTTCCTAGCTGATGATACATGTTCTTTGCTGGTGATACATGTTCCTTGATGAGATACAGGTTCCTTGCTGATGATACAGGTTCCTTGCTGATGATACAGGCTCCTTGATGATGATATAGGTTCCTTGCTGATGATACAGGTTCCTTGCTGATGATATGGTTCCTTGCTGATGATACAGGTTCATTGCTGATGACACAGGTTCTTTGCTGATGATATAGGTTCCTAGCTGATGATACAGGTTCTTAGCTGATGATATAGGTTTCTTGCTGATGATACAGGTTCCTAGCTGATGATATAGGTTCCTTGCTGATGATATAGGTTCCTAGCTGATGATACAGGTTCTTTGCTGATGATATAGGTTCCTTGCTGGTGATACATGTTCCTTGCTGATGATACATGTTCCTTGCTGATGATATAGGTTCCTAGCTGATGATATAGGTTCTTTGCTGATGATATAGGTTCCTTGCTAATGATATAGGTTCCTAGCTGATGATACAGGCTCCTTGCTGATGATATAGGTTCCTTGCTGATGATACATGTTCCTTGCTGGTGATACATGTTCCTTGCTGGTGATACATGTTCCTTGCTGATGATACAGGTTCCTTGCTGATGATGCAGGTTCCTTGCTGATACAGGTTCTTTGCTGATGATGCATGTTCCTTGCTGATGATACATGTTCCTTGCTGATGATACAGGTTCCTTGCTGATGATACAGGTTCCTTGCTGATGATACATGTTCCTTGCTGATGATACAGGTTCCTTGCTGATGATACAGGTTCCTTGCTGATGATACAGGTACCGTACTGATGATACAGGTTCCTTGCTGATGATACAGGTTCCTTGCTGATGATACAGGTTCCGTACTAATGATATAGGTTCCTTGCTGATGATACAGGTTCCTTGCTGATGATACAGGTTCCTTGCTGGTGATACATGTTCCTTGCTGATGATATAGGTTCCTTGCTGGTGATACATGTTCCGTACTGATGATATAGGTTCCTTGCTGATGATACATGTTCCTTGCTGATGATACAGGTTCCTTGCTGGTGATACATGTTCCTTGCTGATGATACAGGTTCCTTGCTGATGATACAGGTTCCTTGCTGATGATACAGGTTCCTTGCTGATGATATAGGTTCCTAGCTGATGATATAGGTTCTTTGCTGATGATACAGGTTCCTTGCTGATGATACAGGTTCCTTGCTGATGATACAGGTTCCGTACTGATGATATAGGTTCCTTGCTGATGATATAGGTTCCTAGCTGATGATACATGTTCCTTACTGATGATGCATGTTCCTTGCTGATGATACATGTTCCTTGCTGGTGATACATGTTCCTTGCTGGTGATACATGTTCCTTGCTGATGATACAGGTTCTTTGCTGATGATACAGGTTCTTTGCTGATCATACATGTTCCTTGCTGGTGATACATGTTCCTTGCTGATTATACAGGTTGTTTGCTGATGATATAGGTTCCTTGCTGATGATACAGGTTCCTTGCTGATGATACAGGTTCCTTGCTGATGATATAGGTTCCTTGCTGATGATACAGGTTCCTTGCTGATAATAACAGGTTCTTGCTGATGATACATGTTCCTTGCAGATGATACAGATTCCTGGCTGATGATACAGGTTCTTGCTGATGATGCAGGTTCCTTGCAGATGATACAGGTTCCTTGCTGATGATACAGGTTCTTGCTGATGATGCAGGTTTCTTGCTGATGATACAGGATCTTTGCCGATACAGGTTCCTTGCTGATGATATAGGTTCATTGCTGATGATACAGGTTCCTTGCTGATGATACAGGTTCCTTGCTGATGATATAGGTTCCTTGCTGATGATACAGGTTCCTTGCTGATGATATAGGTTCTTTGCTGATGATACAGGTTTCTTGCTGATGATACAGGTTCCTTGCTGATGATGCAGGTTCCTTGCTGATGATACAGGTTCCTTGCTGATACAGGTTCTTTTGCTGATGATACAGGTTCTTTGCTGATGATACAGGTTCCTAGCTGATGATACAGGTTCTTTGCTGATGATACAGGTTCCTTGCTGATGATACAGGTTCCTTGCGGATGATACAGGTTCTTTGCTGATGATACAGGTTCCTTGCTGATGATACATGTTCTTTGCTGATGATACAGGTTCCTTGCTGATGATACAGGTTCCTTGCGGAAGATACAGGTTCTTTGCTGATGATACGGGTTCCTTGCTGATGATACATGTTCTTTGCTGATGATACAGGTTCCTTGCTGATGATACAGGTTCCTAGCTGATGATACAGGTTCTTTGCTGATGATACAGGTTCCTTGCTGATGACACATGTTCTTTACTGATGATACAGGTTCCTTGCTAATGATACAGGTTCCTGGCTGATGATACAGGTTCTTGCTGATGATGCAGGTTCCTTGCTGATGATACAGGTTCCTTGCTGATGATACAGGTTCTTGCTGATGATGCAGGTTTCTTGCTGATGATACAGGATCTTTGCTGATACAGGTTCCTTGCTGATGATATAGGTTCATTGCAGATGATACAGGTTCCTTGCTGATGATACAGGTTCCTTGCTGATGATATAGGTTCCTTGCTGATGATACAGGTTCCTTGCTGTTGATATAGGTTCTTTGCTGAT
>CM031622.1:11779607-11798981 GCA_018398815.1 Conus ventricosus
AAGGCAGTAAGATAAAACAGCACTGGCAAAGGAAGATAACACAGCACTGACAAAGGCAATCAGAAAACACAGCACTGACAAAGGCAGCAAGATAACACAGCACTGCCAAAGGCAGTAAGATAACACAGCACTGACAAAGGCAATCAGATAACACAGCACTGACAAAGGAAGATAACACATCACTGACAAAGGCAATAAGATAACACAGCACTGACAAAGGCAGTAAGATAACATAGCACTAACAAAGGCAATCAGATAACACAGCACTGACAAAGGAAGATAACACCTCACTGACAAAGGCAATAAATAACACAGCACTGACAAAGGAAGATAACACATCACTGACAAAGGCAATAAGATAACACAGCACTGACAAAGGCAGTAAGATAACATAGCACTAACAAAGGCAATCAGATAACGGGAGGTACCCGCTGTGCCGCCGTCCCGCTGTGCCGCCGACCCGCAATGCCGCTTTAGAGGCGGGCTCGTGCAAATGCAAACCAAATCATAGGGTTAGGGTTAGGGTTAGGGATAGGGTTAGGGTTAGGGTTAGGGTTAGGGATAGGGTTAGGGTTAGGGATAGGATTAGGGTTAGGGTTAGGGATAGGGATAGGGTTAGGGATAGGGTTAGGGTTAGGGATAGGGTTAGGGTTAGGGTTAGGGATAGGGTTAGGGTTAGGGTTAGACGCAATAGGGTTAGGGTTAGGGTTAGGGTTAGGGATAGGGTTAGGGTTAGGGATAGGGTTAGGGTTAGGGTTAGACGCGCAGTAACGAGCCGGGGGAGTAACGAGCCGGGGGAGTAATGAGATGGTCCCCTGCGGCGGCACAGCGGGACGGCGGCACAGCGGGACGGCGGCACAACGATACGCTCCCTCAGATAACACAGCACTGACAAAGGAAGATAACACCTCACTGACAAAGGCAATAAGATAACACAGCACTGACAAAGGAAGATAACACAGCACTGCCAAAGGCAATCAGATAACACAGCACTGCCACAAGTAATAAGATAACACAGCACTGCCAAAGGCAATCAGATAACACAGCACTGACAAAGGCAATCAGATAACACAGCACTGACAAAGGCAGTAAGATAACACAGCACTGAGAAAGGCAATAAGATAACACAGCATTGCCACAAGTAATAAGATAACACAACACTGCCAAAGGCAATCAGATAACACAGCACTGACAAAGGCAATAAGATAACACAGCACTGACAAAGGAAGATAACACAGCACTGACAAAGGAAGATAACACAGCACTGACAAAGGTAATCAGATAACACAGCACTGCCAAAGGCAGTAAGATAACACAGCACTGACAATGGCAATAAGATAACACAGCACTGACAATTTAAAGGCAATAAGATAACACTGCACTGACAAAGTGACCGACGTGTTTTGACACCGGAACGCCTCCTTCGTGGATCCTGTGTAAGTATCACCAGGGGACCAGCATCTCCATCTTCAAACACTTTCACTCTTCAATGGTTCCCGTTTTGTCCGGAGCAGAACGCAATGCCTTCGTCAGACTGATGACATCAACAACATGGCTCCCACATGGCAATGGCGGCTATGACCTCTTCTTCAAGAAAGACCAATGAGCACGGGATTGAAACTGCGCCGACGATACAGGATTTAGAACCTGACAACTTGGCAAGCACAGACAATGACATGATTGTCATGAGATTGTGTTGTTGCAAAACAAACAGACGAACAACAAACAACAACAACACAACAACAACAACAACATTCAAACAACTTTAGGGTCACGTATACTGTGCCTTCAAGCTAGACTTTACCAGTGATTTTTTTCTTCTTTTTTTTTTTGTGTGGTCAAAACTCTTTGACAAATGTTGCATGCAGTTTTGATCGTACGTCTTGTGCCTCATCAGTATTTGTGGTGTCTAACCACACTATCGGTCTGCCAGAACGAATGACGACGACGACGATGAGGAAAAAGACACCGACTTCAAGTTTTGCCACCTGGCATTGACGAATGCATGAAAGAGTCATGGCTGAATAGAGGAAAAAGACACCGACTTCAAGTTTTGCCACTGATGTTGACGAATGCATGAAAGAGTCATGGCTGAATAGGAGATTCCTCCAGTTATGCTGTTGTCTGAATCTGAAGAAGATTTGAACTGTTAAAAGAAAAAGAGGGGATTCTCTGTTTCTGTTGTAGCCTATTCTGCGTTTGCGTTAGATTGTGGTTCGTTGATGATTTAATGGAAGATTAAGTTTTTAAAGGATTCAAATGTAAAAAGGTCAATCTTAGCCTTTCACCTTTCATTTGTATTTAACTACAATTTGTAGAGGATTTAATTTTCGAAGATGGATCGTCTGCTTGCTTTTCTGCCTTTAAAAGCGCTGAAATTGCAACATGTTATGACATCTTCAGTAGCAAAGAAAGGAATCAACCTGAGAGGGGAAAAGAGCGATCCACACAGGACCGATTCCATGTGGTCATGGAGCAGCCGCCACGTCTTGAGGGGGATCGTCAAAACAGTTATCTGGTTTGTGCCTCTCCGTCCGTCTCCCTGTTGTCACTTTATCGTCGCCAAAGTGGTCTGTCTGTACGTCCCCAACCCCTCCCCCCACTCCCCCCCCCCCCCCCCACTTCCCCGCACTTCCAAACTCATTCCTGATCCCAGCCCCTCTGCTGGGATTTTCCTGTTTCATGTGACTTCTGTTCTTCACTTTCAAATTTATTGTTATGTTTGTTATTGTTGGTGTTGTTGTTGTTTTTCACGTTGTTGTCGTTGCTGTCGTCGTCGTCGTCGTCGTTGTTGCTGTTGTTTTTTGTCGTCGTCATCGTCGCCACCATCATCATCATTATGATTATTATATTATCATTGTTGTTATTGTTATAATGATAATAATGATATCAGTTTTTATTATTATTATAATTGTCGTTCTTGTTGTTCTTGTTATATTATTATCATCGTTTTTCTTCTTAAGATTATCATAATTATCATGATCATTATCATTATTATTGTTGTTGTTATTATTATCATTATTATCGCGATTATTATTATTATGATTATGACGATTGATGACTATTTATTATTATCATTATAGTTTTTTCCGTTGTTGTTATTGTTGTCGTTGCTGTTGCTGCTGCCAGAATCCGAGCTTTCAATTGTTGACGTGGGCAGAGCATCATAGTTGTTTTAAGACGCGCAGCCGGGTTATCAATGCTTCTCCTCCTAGGCTAAGTGAGGCTGGCCAAGTGACGGCCACGTTGACACCTGTATGACACTACAGTGAGGCTGGCCAAGTGACGGCCACTTGACCCCTGTATGACACTACAGTCGGTCAATGTAGTATTTCATACCGACGTTTGCTTCCTATAAATAAATGAAAACAATTTATTTCCGGTGCAATAAGTATATTTGACTTGATTTCGAACAGTAGTTGTGATAACGATGTCCTCTTGTAGCCATATGGGACATTTCAATTCCAGCATTGATGCTGGCCCCACTGAGGGAGAGGAAAGGCTGCATGTCTGTCCCTGTGGGTTCCACAAGTCCGCTCTCCCACATGTCCGGAAACATCGTGTCCTTAACAGCCTCCAGCTAATGGACGTTGATCTCACCACTAAGTCCATTCTTAGTCTGCAACAATTGTGAGTTCTACAGATCCACAAGTGGTTTTAGGTTGTATTTCAGTTTAATTAAAGATATCACTCACCACAGTTGGGAGACCTAGAGAGGGATTTACTGAACACGATATAGACATCGCTAGAACAAAAGCACATTCGGGTGGGCAAGGAAATTGTCCCGTTCTAATGTTGAGGGCCAATCAGGATTCAAACTCAAGCCGCATGACTGTGAACTCGGGGCTGTAACCACTGAGCCAACTGGCACAGCGACATGATCAGATTTTGATCTGCAGTTTGGAACGTTCTTGGTTGAGCCAGTGACGTCAGATCTAAAAATTAGATTTTTATGACACACACACACACACGCGCGCACACACACACAGGCACGCCACGCGCGCGCGCGCACTCAAAAACATACACACACAAATACACACATTAGGTACATCCGCAATCGAACGCTCTCTCTCTCTCTCTCACACACACACGCACGCACGAACACACACGCATGCGCAATCAAAGAACACCAAGCATACTCGCGCACGCTCTCATGCACACAAAGGCGCATGCGCTCGCAAGCACAGGCAGGCAGATAAATAAGCACACAGACACAGACACACGCACACACACACACACACTTGTGCCCCACGTACACAGACGTACATCCATGGACGCACACATGCATGCTGTCACTGTCTCACTTATCTGTCTTCTCCCTCCGTCTGTCTGTCCGTCTCTGTCTTTCTGTCTCTCTCTGGAGAAAGAAAAATCGATTTAGTTGGCTGGTTGATGTGTGATGCGTGTTCTTTTTTAAATTTGATCATATATCTGGACACTACGCAGATGATTTTTCCATTGAATTCTGTAACAGCTATACAGCCCAAGTGATGCCTTGTTATTGAAAATTAGATGTTATTAAAATTTGCTCATTGTTCATAAATCCTGCCGTTCACAAAGGGGATTCTTTGTGTGTGCGTGTGTTCATTGATAATGCTGTTATTTGCTATATGATTTTCTATCCGAATTACAGGACAGTGACTTGGAACATTTCATTAGTCTTTCGATTTGATTTGTTTAAAACGCTTATAGAATTCAAATCTTGGCTGTTATCTGGATACAAAATGTTTTGCTCCCCCTGCGATAAAATTAGTAGTCAAAGGGAGATGATAGGACGGAATTTCGTGTCACGTTGAAAATATGCATGTGTCATAGTTAAAGATGTAGAAATAGAATCTAATGCTTTGGTGCCCTGATTATCAACAAAACATTTTTTGGTACGGACAAAAACATATTGCATGTATATCTGTATGTACCTCCAGTAGCTTCCCCCATATTTTGAGTCTGTCAGTGGCATTGCATTATTGGAAGATGTTTTGTCCAGATGTGTAACTATTCACGAAGATGTATATGTATTATTGTGTGGGATTTGAATGGTACGACGATTAATTGATCACATCATTGTCAAGGAGCTTCAGACATTCTTTCTATTTCAAACATGCAAGTCATCCAGTAAGTGTCAATCGTTTTTCCGGGGATTCTGTATTGAATGATTAGGGTTTTTTTGTTTTTGCCCTTTTTCCCAGGCGAAGATACCACGATTTCAGCTATCACGGGTGCTTTTTTTTACAAGTGGCTGATCGGGCCAGTTCTGGTTTGAATTCCTTGCAGGGGGAACAGGCAACTTGGAGATGAGCCAGGTGAAAGGTGGTGTTTGCTCTTTTTTTTCCGAAGCAGACATTTTTGCCCCCTGTCCTCCATCCCCAGGAAAAATTGATGTTAACACATTATGCATTGAGTTTTTTTAACACATGTATCTTTTGGCTGTGTCTTTTAAACGATATATTAAAGGGACACGGAAAGGGTTTGCTACACACACGTATCAACAGTGGGTGCGTAAAATGACATTTTTACTGCGGTGTTTTGTTTGCATTTTGTGTAATTCAATTTTTTCAGTGCTAAGAGATTTATTCCAATCATTTTCCTGCAAAAACGTTTTTTTGGGCAAATTTGATAGTTCACTGGAGACAAATCCTTCTAAGGGTTTTTTTACATTGGAAACTATATGTGAGAGGCTGAGTGTGTTTTAATATACATGCCGTTTTTCACACAGACACCACACACACACACAGAGGAACGGAGGAGAGAGAAGAGAGAGAGGAGAGAGGAGAAAAGGAGGAGAAAAGAGAGAGAGAGAGAGAAAGAAAACAGACAGAGCAACACGCATCCAGTTTTACTTTCGCTCATTCTCCCCATTATTCAACAACTTCTTTTTTGAAAGACACTGCCCCCTTTTTTGCAGTATTGACAAAAATTGTTCCCCATTTACATGCCATTTATTTAAAATTAGGTTAAGTACACTTCTGTTTCAAATTATACCCAAAAAATTACTGAAAATAAAAGTCATAAATACAGTAATAATACCCAAATAAAAAACATGGCCGTTTTTTCTTTTGTACTACAGTAAACCCCGGGCTATATTGAAGTGCACGGGACCCGGAAAAAAAAAGACCTGTCCCGGGAACTTAAATATAGCCAATTCCCTGTAATTTTAAATTTTCCCTCCTTGTTCCTTCAAAATTCATATAACCGAAAATGGGTTCTTTTTTCCCGGTCCACCATTGCGTTTGAGTGGATATTTTCCCCATTAATCTTTCCCCTTTTTGGCTGTTTTTTTCTTTCGAGCCCCTTTGTTTTTTTTCTGCACACACAACCACACACACAACACCAACACACACACACAACACAACACCCCAGGGACCACACTCACACACACGCCCCCCCCCCCCCCCCCCCCCCCCCCCCCCTTACACACACAAACCACAGACCCTTTCACACTATCAGACCGACCCCAAAATTTAAGCTTTTGATGAAAATTTTAAGAAAAAGAAACAAATGAAATAATCCAGTCTTTTATGACTGAAGGATGGCAAAGTGCTGCGATGCAACAAAGAACAATTTTGCCAAAAAGGGTTAGACCTCTATGTTTTATAAGTTTTACACAAAACAGTAAATAATAACAACAAAACAAAAAAAAAGAAAAAAGAAAAAATTTTCATACACCCATATCCTTACATAAGGACAAGTTTAAGAGGGGATGAAAGAGAGAAGAAGAGAGAAAGAGAGAGAAAGAGAAGAGAGAGAAAGAGAGAGAGAGAAGAGAGGGGTAAGTCCCAAAAGGGTTCAAATAACAAAATAGCAAGCCGCAAAAACCATTAGACCGAACAAGAGACAAAAAACATTTCAAGAAAAAATGACATAACTGCGTTCAAAAGTTCAATGTCGAATACGGAAAAAATACCCCCCCCCCCCCCCCCCCCCCCCCCCCCCCCCCCCCCCCCCCCCCCCAACACACACACACAAAGGCCATCATGCCCAAAACAGTTGATAACCCTTTCCGAAATTTCGGATAGCATGACAGACACGCGTTCAAAGTATGGTACAAAAAACCACAAAGGGGTTGGGGAACCCGGGTTGACCAGGTTTTCTTTCCCCAGACGGGGACGTCCACATATAGTGGGCAAGTTTTCCCCTGGAAAGGTTGATCCTTTTGTCGACAGATCAGCGCACAATTTATGGAGGTCCTTTCAACATTGAAACCCCATACTGTGGGACAAAGATGCACACCCCAGAACTACTCAAACCGGGTTTCCCCACATACCTGTGGGCTCCTGGCATCGGCATTTTCATCCCCTCTTCTAAAAAGGTTTTTCATGTCTTCTTCCCGCACTTTGAGAAAATGCCTTTTTTTGGTATGAGATGTAAGCTTCCCCAAAAAATCTGAAGATCCTCCCCGATCAAGGAAATCACAGAAAGAAACGGCTGAATTTTGAACCATCTCAAAAATGAACGGACCCCATCTCGTGATATCTTCACCCCATCTAGGAGACCCCACCGGGGGCAACAATTTCCCGCACCACGCCCCTGCCTGGAAACGCTGCGGAGCACATCGGGATACAGCTCGGGGGCACATAGTCACTTTGGTTTTTTTTCGGGCAGTAGGGTTTGTATTAAGGGCTTTGTGCAACAAGGAATGCTTTTTTTGCGCAACAAGTTCCAGGTTCCTCGTAAGATGCATCTTTTTCATGTTTCAAGATTGTCAAAAAATGCGAAAGAGTCTCTGTTGTTGCCTGGTGTAAACCCTAAGGTTTTTGGGCAGGGGTGTCCTTGCGGGTTTAGGACGAGGCCGGCCTTACTGTTATGGGCAGGCGGTCCCTTTCTGGGTTTACGGACAGGCGTCCTTGCGTTTAGGACGAGGCGTTCCCCACGTTGATGGACAGGCGGGCCTTGCGGGTTTACGGACAGGCTGCCTTACTGGTTTACGGGCAGGCGGTCCTTGCTGGTTGACGGACGAGGGGTGTCTTTACGGGTTGGACGAGGCGGGCCTTGCTGTTGACGGGGAGAAATGGGAAGGCTCCAAGTGAATGAATGACTGCCGTTTGGCTTGTGGGGACGAAAAAAAAATCTGGATCTGCTTTTTATTTTGAAGTTGTTAAAGCAAATGTTCAATACCGTGAAATTTTTGAAGTCCTCTTCTGACTCTTCATTTGCTCCCTTGCAACAAACAGCTCAAAATTGAAAGACAACAAACCTTTCCCCTTTGAAAACGGGGGTTGCTCCCCCCATCATCCCACAGAGTCCCTTTTTTGGGCGTTTTGGGGCTCACGGTGTCACCCTGGGAGAGCTAATGAGGGCAAGATGCTTCTGTGAAGGAACCGCCATTACAACATCAATTCAACGTCACAAAATCTTCCCGACACATCCACTCCTTGAAGTCGTGACAGAGCGGCTCCATGTCACATCTCAAAGTCAGCTCCCCCGCATGGCACCTGTCAGGTTCTCCCCTTTTCCCGGCACTCGATTAAATCCTGCTTTCCGAAACATTTCTGACTGGGATGGTTTGACATTGTCCCATGCGTGCTTCAGGTTCCTGAAAAGGCATCGAGGAGGGGGACCTGAACTCATCCAAGGGGGACCTGAATAAACCCTGAAGAAGAGCCTTTGGGGACATCCGGTTTTTGAAAAAATACCAAAATTTAAACCCAAAAATTTTGCTGGTGTGAGGATGTAGTGTGTGTGTGTGGGGTTTTGGGGGTGGTGGGGTATTGTTGAAGATGTGTTTTGTGTGATGTGCAAGGAAAAGAGAGAGCACACACACACCCACACACACAAACACCACCCCACACACACGTACTCACCTTAAAAAGAATTTCAAAACCTTGATCAAACCACAGTCCAAAGGTTTGGGTTTGGGTGTGGGGATTTGGTGGGGGGAAAAACACTTCTTTGCCGGAGGCCTTTAACTTTTACATGAGCATCAATTTCGATCCAAGTAAAACCTTTTGTTTTCACTGTCCTGGACCGGGCAAAATCGCGAACCATTCTCGAATAGTCGGATGCATCCAGCTTTCTTGTTTGAGAAGCGAAGTGGCAACCAATCTTGAAGCACCGGGGTTTTACAAAATTTCCCGGACCAAAAAAGACGTTTCTCTACCCTCATGTTCGCAAAGACTCCAGTTACTCTTTCCTTTAAATGCTTTTCCCCATGGCAAATTTTTAGATTGAACTCAAAGGTTTTTATCAGGGAGCATACGGAAGAAAAGCGCATTTACCAGTTGAAGATGCCTTCTCCTTTTTCTTTTGAAGATTTTGGGGCAGCACCGCTAACCCATGCCGGGCCTTTATCTACGCTTTCACTTCGCCCCACCCTTTTGGGAGTTATTTTTTCGCTTGTTTAATCGCTAAACCAACCGTTACACTCCCACATTTTAAGCCCATTTTTCTGCAAACCCCCTTTAGCTTTTGTCTGAGCACTGGCCCACTTATAGGGAAAGGGTTACTCCGGGACCTTGAACCCCTGAAGAATGCAGCTCTATTTTTTCCCGGCACTCAAAGTGGTCCGGATTTTTGGAACTTTCTCCGCGAGTAAAGCTTTTCAATGTTTCTTTTCTTTTCATAAACTTGGTCCACAACCTCCGAAATTCCATATTCCTCAGCTACTCCTTTCTTTTTTGCAGCCAGTTTCCAGCTTCTGAATAAGCTCGATTTTTCTTTTAATTGTCAGACTCACCCTTTTTTGTTTTGCAGCCATTTTTGCTAGTGTACAAAGGGAAACTACTCGCATGAACAAGAGAAATTAAGTCGGGGAGATCTACGCACCACAAGACTACATGGCGTGGCTGTCAGAGGCCCGCGGCATTGTTGGACCGTAATTGTTATCAGAGACCTCCTGACTCGAAAGTTGATGCTGATCTGGCCTCTCCCCTTCCTCAACTGATTGCGCTGACAGAGGCGTGTCATATCATTCGGCGCCCGCGCAGTCATTGTTCTTAAAAATAAAAAGTTAAAAAAATCTTTTGAGCAAACATTTAATATAGCCGGGTAAAAACGCCCCTGGACCCGAATTTTTGTTTCAATATAGCCGAGATTTCAATATAGCCGACTTCAATGTAGCCAACATTTTTTAACAAAGAAAAAGTAGAGCTTCGGCCGGGACCTGAAAAATTCTTCAATATAGCCGGGATGTCAATATAGCCTACTTCAATATAGCCGGTTTCACTGTAGTTTGTACAGAGTGGACTGAGGTGGGAGGGCAGACAGTCCGGGATGGGGAGTCGAGGGCGGGAGGACTGAGTGTACGTGTGTGTGTGTGTGCGTGTGTGTGTGTGAGAGAGAGAGAGAGAGAGAGAGAGAGAGAGAGAGAGAGAGAGAGAGAGAGAGAGAGAGAGAATGTGTGTGAGAGAGACAGAGAGCGAGAGAGAGTGTGTGTGTGTGTGTGGCAGGGGTGGAGGGTGGGTGAGAGTGAGTGTGTGAGAGTGAAAGAGAGAGAGAAAGAGAGAGAGTTTAGGTGAGAGAGAGAGAGTGAGAGAGAGAGAGAGAGAGAGAGAGAGAGAAAGAGGAGGATTGTGTGTCTGTGTGTGTGTGCGCGTCTGTGTGTGCATACGTGTGTGTGTTGTTGTGTGTGTGCGTGTGTGCGAGAGACAGAGACAGAGACAGAGAGAGAGAGAGACGAAGAGAGAGATTGGATGTGTGTGTGTGTGTGCGAGAGTGAATAATTGCGAGTGTGTGTGTGTGCGTGTGAAGTGTATTTGTGTGTGTATTTTTCTGTGTATGTATGTGTGTCAGAGAGAGAGAGAGAGAGAGAGAGAGAGAGAGAGAGAGAGAGAGAGAGAGAGAGAGAGAGAGAGACAGAGTAAGTAACTGTGTGGGCGTACGTGTGTTCATCCCTGTGTGTGTGTGTGTGTGTGAGCGAGTGGGTGTGTATGTGTGTGTGTACCTGCGTGCGTGCATGTGTACAAGCACGTGCCTTTGTGTGTGTGTGTGTGTGTGTGCATAGATACCTTTGTGTGTGTGTGCGCAAGCACATGCGTGCGTGTGTTCACGCTTCTGTGTGTGTGTGTGTGTGTGTGTGTGTGTGTGTGTGTGTATGTGTGCGCGTGTGTGAGTAGGTAACTGTGTGCGTACGTGTGTTCATTCCTCTGTGTTTGTGTGTGTGTGTGTGTGTGCGTGCGTGTTGTGTGTGTTGGTGTGTGCGTGCGCTCGCGCGTATGTGTGTGTGTGTGCGTGTGCGCGCGCGCGCGCGAGTGTGTCCATGTAGGTGCATGCGTATGTATATGTGAGCCTGCGCGTGTCTGTTTGTGTGTGCGTGTTGCCGTGTGTGGTGCGCGAGCGATAGACGATATGTTTCCAGATCAGATGACTGAAATGACTTGCTCTGTTTAGTCCTTTTTCTTTCCCCCGTCCCCACCCCACCTTCTCCCTTTCCTTCTCCGCCCCCTCCCCACTCCCACCTTTCCCTATGTTGCCTGTGCACAGACTTCATGGCATCGTACTGGGCTGTTAATGCCTAGTTCATGCCATTGCCTGCTAACACAGAACTCATGGTATTGCCTGTTTACACAGAGTTCATGCCCATTGCCTGCTAACACAGAACTCATGATATTGCCTGTTTACACAGAGTTCATGCCATTGCCTGCTAACACAGAACTCATGATATTGCCTGTTTACACAGAGTTCATGTCATTGCCTGCTGACACAGAGTTCATGTCATTGCCTGTTTACACAGAGTTCATGCCATTGCCTGCTAACACAGAACTCATGGTATTGCCTGTTTACACAGAGTTCATGCCATTGCCTGCTAACACAGAACTCATGGTATTGCCTGTTTACACAGAGTTCATGCCATTGCCTGCTAACACAGAACTCATGGTATTGCCTGTTTACACAGAGTTCATGCCATTGCCTGCTAACACAGAACTCATGGTATTGCCTGTTTACACAGAGTTCATGCCATTGCATGTTGATACGGAATTCTCTTCATTGCCTGTTAGCACAGAGTTCATGTCATTGCCTATTCATGCAAATTTTAAGAAATTGCCTGTTAACAGAGAATTCATGTCAAGTCTATTTACACACGATTCATGTTATTGCCTTTTTTACACAAGTTCATGTTTTTTTTTTTTTTTACTTTTACACAGAACTCATGTTATTTCCCGCTTACACACATTTCATGTCATTGCCTGTAAACACTCAATTCATGTTATTGCCTGGGAACACAGAATTCATGTCACTGCCTGTTTACACAAATCAATGTTATTGCCTGTGAACACTGAATTCATGCCCTTGCCTGTGAACACTCAATTCATGCCACTGCCTGTGAACACTCAATTCATGTTATTGCCTGGGAACACAGAATTCATGTCACTGCCTGTTTACACAAATTAATGTTATCGTCTGTGAACACAGAATTCATGCCCTTGAACACAGAATTCATGCCCTTGCCTGTGAACACAGAATTCATGTCATTTTGCGAACACTGAATTCATGACATTGCCTGTGAACACAGAACTCATGTCACTGCCTGTGAACACTGAATTCATGTCACTGCCTGTGAACACTGAATTCATGTCACTGCCTGTGAACACTGAATTCATGCCATTGCCTGTGAACACAGAATTCATGCCATTGCCTGTGAACACTCAATTCATGCCATTGCCTGTGAACACAGAATTCATGTCACTGCCTGTGAACACTCAATTCATGTCGTTGCCTGTGAACACAGAATTCATGCCTTGCCTGTGAACACTCAATTCATGTCATTGCCTGTGAACACTCAATTCATGTCATTGCCTGTGAACACAGAATTCATGTCATTGCCTGTGAACACTGAATTCATGTCATTGCCTGTGAACACTGAATTCATGCCATTGCCTGTGAAAACCCAATTCATGTCATTGCCTGTGAACACTGAATTCATGTCATTGCCTGTTTACACACAGTTCATGTCATTGCCTGTTTACACACAGTTCATGTCATTGCCTGTTTACACACAGTTCATGTCATTGCCTGCTGACTAATGTCCATTGCAGAAGCACAGTCACTGTGCTGTCCTGTTCAGCAGATGTGCTCGTCTCCCCTGCGTCCTTCTTGACCCCTTGCTGACCGACCCACTTCAGTGCTGGGCTGTTCCTTTGAATTTTCTGTTGAACCAGAAAGGGAACCACCGACAGCCCTTCAATGTGAGCTATAGGGATTGTCTCCATGTTTAACTACCGACAGCCCTTCAGTGTGAGCTATAGGGATTGTCTCCATGTTTAACTACAGACAGCCCTTCAGTGTGAGCTATAGGGAGTGTCTCCATGTTTAACTACCGACATCCCTTCAGTGTGAGCTATAGGGATTGTCTCCATGTTTAACTACCGACAGCCCTTCAGAGTGAGCTACAGGGTTTGTCTCCATGTTTAACTACCGACAGCCCTTCAGAGTGAGCTACAGGGATTGTCTCCATGTTTAACTACCGACAGCCCTTCAGCTTGAGCTATAGGGATTGTCTCCATGTTTAACTACCGACAGCCCTTCAGTGTGAGCTATAAGGATTGTCTCCATGTTTAACTACCGACAGCCCTTCAGAGTGAGCTATAGGGAGTGTCTCCATGTTTAACTACAGACATCCCTTCTGTGTGAGCTATAGGGATTGTCTCCATGTTTAGGACACACCACATTTGTGTTGACTGTAAAGAATGTCCCCACGTTGAAAACACTCTTGTATGGATTGTAAAGAATGTCCCCATGTTGAAAACACACCACATTTGTGTGGATTGTAAAGAATGTCACCATGTTGAAAACACACCACATTTGTGCGGATTGTAAAGAATGTCACCATGTTGAAAACACACCACATTTGTGTGGATTGTAAAGAATGTCACCAAGTTGAAAACACACCACATTTGTGCGGATTGTAAAGAATGTCACCATGTTGAAAACACACCACATTTGTGTGGATTGTAAAGAAATGTCACCATGTTGAAAACACACCACATTTGTGTGGATTGTAAAGTGTCACCATGTTGAAAACACACCAGAATTGTGTGGATTGTTAAGAATGTCACCCGTTTAAAACACACCACATTTGTGTGGATTATATTGAAAAAAAATCATGCGGTATAACACACACTACGTGGATAATGGCTACTGTAACATGTGGATTTAACATGGAATGCCTACATTAAATAAAACAAGAAACGACGCGAAAGATGTTTACAATTATATTCTGTGCATAATTTGTCTGTTCTCCTTTATCATGTGTTATGATGTAACAAGAGAGAGAGAGAGAGAGAAAGAGAGAGAGGGAGGGAGGGAGGAAATATAATAAGAATTTTTTTTTTAAATGTCTGTATACAAAACCGAAGGTAAATCATTTGATTCAATATTGCGTAGAACCCTTAAATAACAAGAGTCACAAGAAAGGGCATACACATTATCAGACATAAAAAAATTATGGACGACACTCCTGCCAAAATCACAATAATATGTATAGCAACATTCAGGGTCACAAGACACAAGCCGTTTCAAAGAAGTCACATGTTTAACAGTGATTTGCCATGTTCATTGACCAAACTGTCTTAGGACTGTCTGTCAACACTGAGAGGCTGACTTCTGTACACACAGCTAAATTCAAATTCGTTTTTAAAGGTCTGTGAGACATTAGAGGTTCTACCATTAAGATCACTAGACAAAACAAAACAGTCGTGTGCTCAAAGTACATGATCAACCAGACAATTCTCTAGCATATTACGTTTAACATATGTAAATGCATAATACATAGAGCCCTCTGGGGGGTACTAAGCACATACATACGTCTTTCGGACGTAAAAAAACAACCCCCCCATACCAAACAAACAAATAACCCACTAAACAGACAACACGCCACACAAGAAAAAGACAACAAAACAAAATTTTATTCCCGACAAAACAATCACTGAGCAGAATCTTCTATGAATAAGTCACAGACCCAAGCCTGAAAGCACACAGTTCCTACGGCCAAGGCAGCCACAATAAGTTATTTTACCCCTTATCTGGCTACAGTGTGCAGAGTTCCTCAGGCCAGCAGTATATTACACATAGCATAATACAAGTCAGTCCTTTCCTTGACCAAAACCTCCCCCCCGCCAAAAAAAATCAAACAACAAAAACTATACTAACTTCATATTACTATTCATCCCGCATATACTTCACTGCGCACATTCATCCCTTCAGTCATACCCTTTTTAATCAACATCCATCCTTCACGTATGCACACCCAAACCCAATGTCTTCAGGTGTTTTATCACCACCAAAAAAAAAGAAAAAAAAAATTCAACATAAAAGAAAATCAGGCCACACGACGACGACGTTGACAGTCTCATGACGGCGCCAGTGACAAGACGAATCTGCCTGCCGAAGACGAGGATGACACAGATGACAGTGACACACAGGGCTTCCACAACATCAGTGGAATTCACAGCCACCGCCAACACAACGGCGACAGCGACGACTGCCCCAACCACAGTGACAACTCACACCCACGGCAGCGACGACACACCTCAATGGCGGCGATCACGGAGTGAGGAGTCGGCAATACGGGGATCAGCAGCGGTGGCGACAACAGCAACGACGCCAACAGCAACGGCGAAAACAGCAACGGCGATAACAGCAACGGCGACAACAGCGACGGCGACACCAGCAACAGCGACACAGCAACGGCGACAACAGCAACATTAATGGCCAGGCTGTGAAGACCCAGCCGGATGGGGAGAAAGGGAAAGGGGATGTAGCATCGGACAGGGGGGAGGACTGGGACAACAGTCTGGGGCACAGCAGGATGGGGAGTGCAGGTGGGGGTAAACGCAGGCACCTGCCATGAACGCCGGTCAGTCAGGGACAGGAATACCAGCAACTGGCTGTCCACAGCTCCCCGACAAAAACGGCCTGCACCGCCTGGTGTACCGGGCCACAGGATGGTGGGAATGCGCCCTCACCTGCACTTGACACAGCTGTTACCCTCCAACCGTAGATATGCATAACTACATACATCACAAAGGTAACCCCTTTGTTCACCCCTTCCCAGGATTTTTCTCCACGCACCCAGAGCCTATTAACTCGACAAGCGAGTTACATCTATCACCATCCCACTTTGTTTATACCACTAAGTTGCACTCTTCTTTGCACTATGGTATACAACAGAGCTACTTCATAATACACCTTCACACACAACATTCTCAGTCATATTGTGACGTCCACAACAGATACCATGTCTCGATTCCAAAAACGACAATGGGACAGGACAGCTATATCTCCACGCCAATCATCCAAGGCATAAGCACACTCCCACAAATCTCCCGCAATGTAGGAACAATCTTAACCTATATTATTAAATTAGGGTACCCACACTATACAAAAAACCGTGCTGCTTGACACTAGTCCCTCTTCATACAACTACACAACACTTATCCTTTCCACCAACTTCCATGACGCGGCACAATCATAACCTCTACAGCATCCGTTGCCAACACACCCTGTCCATGCTTCCCAAAAGCATTTCCGTACGAACCCCCTGTCACCAACTCGATCCTAACACCAGGATCGAACCAACGACAACTATTTACATTTCTATTCAAAACTTCTTAATCAATTTCCTTCTTTTCTTTTTCTTTGTTTCACCTCTCAACACAACCTGCAGGTCAAAACCCACCATCGACATACTTTTCTCAGCTTGCTTCGTTTTAGTCCTTATTCCCCCATTTCCTCTCTCTTCCTTTTCCCTAAGAAAACTTGAAACTGATTCAAAACATGAGCTCATATTATTTACACCTTTGTACAAGTTGACAGAAATGTGCACAAGACAACGCCGCCCTTAACTACACTCACTCTCTCTCAGTCAGGCCCATAACTACAGAAGTAGTCGTTGGGGAAACCTGAGGACCGCAGACGCAACCTCCCCTCTCCATCTGTCTCTGTCAGCAGCCGCCGGCAGCAGCTCACGTGTATGGAGTCCGGTCCATTCCTTGATGCTCTCATGCCAGTTCTTCCGCTGTCTTCCTCTTCTTCTCCGCCCTCGATGTGCCTTGCATGATTGTTGTGGACAGACCGGTGTGTCGAGTGTTGTGCCCAAACCATATCAGCTTGCGTCTCTTCCCAGTTTGAAAGGAGAGATTCCTGAGGTCCAGCAAGGTTCTCAATTCTGCTCCGTACATATTTATTGGTCCTGTGCTCTATCCAGGAGATTTGAAGGAGCTTCCTCAGGCATTTGCTCTCGAAAGCCTGGATCTTCCTTTCAGTTTCAGCCGTCAGTGTCCATACCTAGCAACCATACAGTACAATGGAGACCACCAGGGCTTTGTAGAATTTGAATTTTGTGGAGAATTGGATGTTACTTTTCCACACTCTGTTCAGTTTGGTCATGGCTGCGGTGGCTGTGCCAATACGAATTCTTATTTCTGCTTTGCAGCTTCCATCCTTTGTCAGGGTTGTTCCTAGATATTTGAAGTTTCCGACATCTTCCAGTTGTTCTCCGTTCATGAAAATAGTGGCATGGTCCATGTTCTCGCTGTTTACCATAGTTTTGGATTTTTTCTGTGCTGACCTCCATTCCGTAAGCACCCGCTCTATCAACAAGTCTGTTGGCGAGAAACATGAAGCCGTTGGTGACGAGGTGTGGCGTGTGGACATCACGTGACAGGCTGTCCCTGTGGTGGTGTCAGCGAATGACACACAGAAAACCGGTGGACCTGGAGTATGACAGAAAGTCATCACGCCACCCTCCCAGCGCTATGACCACCGCCCTCTCCATCCCCTGGACATTGTCGTACCCTGTGATGATGACCTGGTCAGTGAGGGCCAGGGCCAGATCCCGTGCATCACTGCCACTGGGGGGACATGGCACCGCCCTGACTGGTACACCATGATGACCACTCAGACAACGTACCAGGACGTCAGCATCACGTGCATCAGGAAGGCTCCAACACAGAACCCAGGTGTCCCTGTACTGGGGGGCACCTGAAAACAGCATGACCATGATGACATGACGTCACTGTACACCTCCACCCCCAGAGATGGGATTCTCATAATTTGAAAAAGGAGGAAAAAAAGTGGCGGGGGTCCGGGGGCCGCTGAAGGCCCCCGGTGGGGTCCAGGGGCAAGGCCCCTGGTGGGGTCAGGGGGCGAAGCCCCCTGAAGCTGAAGATTTTTTAGAATTTAACCTGCAAAAATCAGCATCTGAGACACCAAAGTATTCAAAGTATTAATAACCTTGATCCTACAAAAAAAAAGAATTTCTCACCTTCGCCATTGATCTCTGTCAGGAAATCATGAAGACCATTGACACAGGATTGGTGATTTTCCAGTTGCTAATAGTCACACAATTTTCCAGCAGTTGCAAGTCAGTTTCTCATTACTGTCCTTCACATCACCACATTTCAGCGAGCAGTTTTAGTTTCTAACAGTAATAGCCATGCTTCAAAATACTTATCAAAAAAGTTTACCTGAACACCAATCAAATAATTTCTTATAGTTGTCCTTCAAAATCCACGGAGGATTCTGATTCCTTTATAGAATAATATAAGTGAGAGAGTTGACTAAGGATCATATTCAAAGTGTGCAAATTGTGAAGGTTTAACTCATTGTGTGCCCACCACGGCGGCGCCGCCACACTCAGAGCCACTGCATTCAGTGCGCTCAACGCTTTGCCTTTTGATTCTGGCGAGGCCGAAGCGAATCAGCCACCGCACGCCAGACGCTGTGTGTGTTTGGACGCTTCGAGACTGGTGCTACATCTTTAAGTTATATTTACTGTACAGAAGTTTTTTAACTATAATTTCTGTATGAAAACAATGGCGCAGTGAGTACTTGAGAGTGTGACAAAAGCTGGCATTTCAGTTTTCTCTGTGAGTACCATAATTAAGTTCGTGTTTAAAACTTTCTGACAGAACTTTGCGACCGGCTGTGCTGCGCGCGCCCTGCGTGGCCTGGTAAGCCGAAGCAAAGACGGGGGAGGTGGGGGCGCGCGAACTATCTTTGGCCGAAGTAGGCCAGCCAGGCGTTGGCAAAAATCTTTGTGAATGAAAAGTTAGTTAGCATTTGTAAAGGGGCCGTATTTACACCGTTGTATATATACATATTTCTTCATTGTTGCTGCATTTTATATGTACTATGGTTGCATGTAGAGCAATGTAGGCCTAATTAAAGGGAAACGTAGAGGATAACATATTTACTACAAGCAAAATAATACTACTGATAACAGTAATGGTAGTAGGCATAACATATAAGTGAATAATTATTATAATTAAAATAATACTTCATTTCCAGTCACTACTACTAGATTGTTGAAATGAAAAAGCATACATAAGACTTCCCAAATTGACACAAAATAATGTGTACACATCCATAACTAAGAGCATTATAATGTTACTTTCAAGTACAATCACGAACAATTAATGCTGTTGTTTTTTTTCAATTAGC
>CM031622.1:11802481-11809981 GCA_018398815.1 Conus ventricosus
CACCTTCCCCAATTTGGAGTGGGGGCCCTGCCTTATGGGGGGATAAAAAAAAAAAAAAAAACACGGTCAAAAACACACAAAAAAACCCTCCACTCGGGTGCGTAGCGCAATCACTACGTATTAAACCCACTACCATTTTTACCCCTACGACCCAATAGACCCTACGTTTCGTAAACCATACGACCCTTTAAGACTACGTGTTTTTTATATCACAAAAATTTGGGGACCTTGTATCGAAAAACTATTCATTTCGCTTTTCTCTAAAACTACGTGTCTTATCGTTTATGCCCGTTTCCCTCTAAGCAAAAAGAAAGAAAAAAATTAGTGAAAAAGGGCCCCCCTTTTGTAGGGGGAAGGGTGAAAGCGCAATCACAAAGGATAATTTTCCATTAGGTCCCCCCTAGGGGAGGCGCTATATGTTCCCCCATGCCCTTATGTTCCCCAGGTCTTTTTTCCCCCCCACCCCCATATTCCCCCGGGCAAAGTTCCCCCCCCCCCATTTTTCCCCCCGGTCAAATGTTCCACCCCTCCCTTTACCTGCCGTACGTGCCCTCGCCTTTTATGTCCCGTGCCGTACGGGGATTTTCGTATTTTACGTGCCCGGAAATTTCCCATACTTGTTACAAAATTCAAAGGGTTTTTTATCCTGACTAGATTTGTTGCAATTTTTCTTTATCTTATGTTTTAAAAACCCCGGAATAAGGGAGGGATACTTTTAAATTTGTCACAAGATTGTTTTGGGTCCTTTCTTTCTTTGCTTTGTTTTTTTTTCCCTCTGTATTTGGGGACGGGAGTCATTGTTACTCTTTTAATTTGTTTTTCATTTACAGTTCTTTTTTTTAAGGTGTCAGTACACGCTTTGTTTCCTAGCTTTTTTTTACGGGTTGGTGATTTTTAACGTTAAAATTCCGAGTCCCTGATTTTATTGGATGGTTTAGTGCGTAAAAATTATTTTTTTTGAAAATCTTTTTTTTCCAAAGTTCCTTCCCTCCTCCACTTTAAAAAGGCCAAGACCCCCGGGCCTAAGACCAAAGTAAATAATAAAAAAATTTTTCCCAAATTTTGGGAAATTTTTGTTTTTAAATTTAACGAAAAATTGAAATTCCCAAAAATCCCGAAATCGAGAGAGGAAGAGAGGAGGGGGAGAGAGAGAGGAAGGGAGGAGAGGGGGAGAGAGAAGAGAGAGAAAATAGAGAGTTAATTAAAAGAGGGAAAAAAGACAGGGGACGCGAAATTTAGAGAGGAGAGAGGGGAGAGGGAGAGGAGAGAGAGAGAGAGAGAGAGAGGGGAGAGAGAGAGAGAGAAGACGCGGAGACAGAAAAAAGGGGAGACAGAGATTCAGAGAGCCCAAAAGAGAAAATCTAAAGAACTCTCTCTCTCTTTTCTCTCTCCTCTCTCTCTCTCCCCTCTCTCTCTCTTTTCCCCTCTTCTTTCTCCCTTCCTTCCTTCCCCCCCCCCATTCCCCCTTCTCTCCCCCCTCTCTCCCCCCTCCCCTCCTCCCCCCTCCTCCCCCCCCCCCGCTTCTCTCTCCCCCCTCTCTCCCCCCTCTCTCTTTTCCCCTCTTCCCCCCCCAACAAGGTGGGCAAAGGAAATTGTGCTAAAAACAGTATGGGTTTTTAAAATTTGTGAGAAATTTTGAGGCCTGATCGGGTCCAATACAAAAATCTCCCGTGCCAGTCCCGCAGTTTCTAAATTTTCATCATGTAGAGCTATTGACGTAGTGCTAAAAAAAAAAATAGAAAAAAAAAAACACAAAGTATGTAAGCTACTGCCACGAAGTGCTTTTTCTTTTTTTTTTTCTTTCTGCTAGCAGGCGATATCCTGCGGACACCCCTGTTTTGAAGGCATTTGGAGTTTTGTGTTTTGCCCCTTTTTTATCCCCCCCTTTAAGGCGGGCCAACCCCCATCTTGGGGGAAAAACCCACGTAGTCCCTAAAGGCAGTAGCCAATAGAGACGAAAGTCACCCTTCGACCTTCCCTTTCTCCTTTTTTGCCATCTATTAGAGCAAAATTAAAAAATGCCCTTTTGTGACAGGGGGCCCGTCGTTTTTTTAGCTATTTTTTCGTTATTTTCCTCGTAGTGCCAAAACAAGGTAGAGGTTTTAAAAATACGTATGCTATTGTTTAATGACTAAGGGGAAGCCCCCCCTCTCTCTCCCCTCTCTCTCTCTCCCCCTCCCCCTTTTTCCCCCTTCCCCTCCCCTCCCCCCCTCTCTTTTCCCCCTTCTCTCTCCCCCCCATTTTTGATATTTATTCAGGGGATATTCTGAAATTCTATAGGAGAAACCAAAAACAAAACAAAAAAAAAAAAAAAAAAACAAACAAAAAAAAACCCAAAAAAACACACAAAAAAAACATAGGAATTCTTTTAAATTTAGACACCCTGTGCATTTAAATTTGGGGAATGAGGAGAGAGAAGAGAGAGAAAAGAGAGAGGGGGAGGGGGAGAGAGAGAGGAGAGAGAAAAGGGGGAGAGAGAGAGAAAAGAAAAGGGAGAGAGGGGAGGAAAGGAGAGAGAGAGAGAGGGAGAGAGATGAAGGGGGAAATGAAAAAATTTTTCACTTTCTTTCCGAAAACGATTTTCTCAAATTATTGATAAAATACCCGGGAAATAAATAACAGGTGAAAATAACGCCTGTTTAATCGATTACAAAAGGGTTTTTGATTTTCCCCCTTGTATTGATTTTGGGTAAATAATTTGCACTTTTAAAATTGATTTTTGGCCCGTTATTGATTATGGGGGCCGGTCTTTAATTTCCGGTAATTTGCCCCGGGTTATTGATTACCCGGGTTTTTTGGGGTAAAATTTCCACAAAAAAACGTTTTTTCGCCCCAATAAAAAATCAAATTTTCGTGAAATGCACACAATTCATTTTCCCGGCCAAAAATAAATTTTTCCCTAGTATGAAATTCAATTTTAAAAGCAAATTATTTTCCAAAAAGGGCCCAATAACCCAATAACCAGGTGCAAAAAACGTCTGATAATCGTTTAGGGGGGCCGGGTTAGGGGAATTTTTAACCTAACTTTTGTTTTTGGTAAAAAATTTTGGCAATAAAATTGATTTTGGGCCCTTTAATTGATTGGGGGGGGCCTTTTAAATTGATTCCCGGCGAAATTTGCCCCTGGTTTTGATTATTGGGCCTTTTGGGGTAAGAAATTTTGGGCCACAGAAATCGTTTTCATCAATGAAAATTGATTTTGGCCCGGGAAAATAAATTTTCTGTGAATTTCACGCTTCAGAAGAGAGAGAGGGGAGAGAGAAAGAGAGAGAGAGAGAGAAGAGAAAAGAGAGAGAGAGAAAAGGAGAGAGAGAGAGAGTTTAAATGTGAAACTGTCATGCCTTAAAAAAAATTTCCAAAAATACCCAAAAAAAATTTTAAGAAGGAGAGAGAGAGAGAGGAGAGAGAGAGAGAGAAGAGGAGAGGAGAAAAGAGAGAGAGAGAGAGAGAACAAAACAAACCCAATTTTTTTTTTTCAGAGGGTAAGGGAAAAAAGATCATTTCTTTTTTACATCCAGCCCCCGGGGGCCAAAAAAAATTTTAAAAAAAGGGAAAAGGAAAACAACAACAACAACAAAATTTTTGATTAATATAAAATAAGGGAAAATTTCACCTTAAATAAAATTTATAAAAAACCCAAAAGGGTTACAAAATCTATGTACAGAGGGAACACCGACAGAAGGTGTGGGAAAAACGGTGGGGGGGGAGTTTGGGGGGGGTTTTGGGGTGGGGGGGCAATTTTAAAATTTAGGGGCGGGGGGAAAAAAAAGGAAAAACTGATAAAAAAAAATGAAACATTTACACAGAACAGTTATTGGAAATCTTTGGGGAAAGTGGGGGGTAAGTTTAGGCAATACATTTAAGTAGTGGGAAAAAGGGTTTTGGGTTTAAACTTCTAGTGTTTTGGGTTTGGTTTTTTTTAGTTTTTTTTTTGGGAAATTAATTTTCCCCAGCCACCCCCCAGAATAAGCAAGGCTTGATTTGCATAAATTAATTTTATGGGAAAGGGGGATTTATTTTTTGCAAAAGAAAGATGATCATTAGAAGTAAATATAATTTCCCTTTAAAAGGAAGGGGGCAAAGCCGTTTGTATTTTTTGGGATAAAAGTGCTTTTGTTTTACAATAGTTTGGTCCCTTTAAAGGAAGGATAAACCCTTTTCCTTAAAAATTTAGGGTTCCCTACGAGGGTTTTAACAATTATTTGACAGCTCTTTTTATATACAAAAAAATGGGTTTTAAACAATTTTTGGGTCCCCCTAAATTTCCCGAGTGTCCCCCGGCCCTAGTCAATTTTTGGGGTTTAATATAAGATTGAAAAAAAAATAAAAGGGGAGAAGGAAAAGAGAGGGGAGGAGAAGGGAGGGGAAGGGGAGGGGAGAGAGGGGATGGGGTTTTAGTTAAAAGTCAGTTTTTGGCCGGGTCGCAGCAGGTTTTAACAAATTGGGGAGGACGAGAGAGAATGTCAGAAAGAAAGTGTATTCTGTCATGCCTTAAAACAAAACAACAATAGCAAAAAGAAATTAAAAAGAGAGAGAGAGATGAGAGATAGAGAGAGAGAGGAGAGAGAGAGCTGAAACTAATATTTTACCATATTACTATACTAAATGGTGACAGAAAGAAAAGAGAGAGAAAGCGAGAGAGAGAGAGAAGAGAGCGAGAGAGTAGAGAGAGAGAAAGAAATAGATAGACATTGCGCACGTGCGCGCGCGCACACACACACACACACGCCCGCACACGCCCACACTCAACACACACACACACAACACACACACACGCACACGCACACCATCACACACACATGTATCCACCACACACAACTGACATTCTTACGTAATTTGTTTCATTTTTTTTTTTTAATCGTAAGATATAGATTGAGATAGATGACCGTAGCGATTAAAGACGGTGACTGGAAATCGTAGTGTAATCATAAATAGTTGTAAAGGAACAATTTATGAAGTGAAATCGTCTTGCGAATGACACTGAGTAGTGATATCGGGTAATCGTCGTTTGATATGAGATTTGTGGTTCCGTAGAGCTTTTAGCCCGTTAAGATATTGACACGTAGAGATATAACGGATGTCCCCCACACAAACACACCGCTGCACACAACACCGCACGCACGCACGCATGCGCGCGGCACCGCGACGCCATACACAGACACAAACTCTTAACAACACAGCCAGTTTTAATTTGCATTTATATATTTGTGACTTATGGTTCATGTTTATCTTAAATATCACCATTGAAGTGAACAGACTTAAATTCAACAATCAAATCAACCGTAATTTTAAGTCCCACAGGCTAAAGCCTGATCACATACAAATTTTTCATCCAATCGACAGATATGATCAAGAATAACAGTTTTTAACGGTCAGATTTTGAAACACATGCATGCAGTGCCATTTGAGTTTGAAAACCCTTTCAATATACAGAAATAGCATTAAAACACCCAATATATTAAAAAAAAACAGCACACAAACGGACCTTAAAAAACCGATATTGCACTTTTGAAACCGTATTTTATCCACACAGGGCTAAAGCCTGTGTACTATCAAATTTCATCCAAATTTGACAATATGTCAAGAATAACGTTATTACGTCAAATTTATGGAACACTATAAATAAGTGCCATTTGTGAGTGATAACCTATTCTATAAACCAAATTTCATTAAAATCGAACCAATATAATAAAGAAATAACGGCAGAATATTGGTATTTTCACAATTAGTATTAATCCATTTTTCAGCATTACATCACTACAAAAATGGACCGAGTGATCCCGATTTGTCACACGAGCATCCCCATACCGCATATAAATTGGCCAATACTTTTCTGAGATATTACCATAAAGAAGAAAAACCGTTACAACCGTTACAACAACCGGTTTAGTAACGCTATAACGTGGCAAACTAAAACATCAGCATCATCCTAGACCCATAATGAACAAACCTGCTAAAATTTATCCTTAAGGCCGGCCAAGTACTTTCTGAGATATTCCATAAAGAAGAAAAACCGTTACAGGCCGTTACAGCCGTTAGAAACGGTTATAACGGTAAACTACACATTGCCTTATTTGTGACCCTTAATGAACATACCTACTACAAAAATAACAGAAAGAAAACGGCTCAAGAAAATTCGGAATATCCAAAAGGAGTAAGAAAAAGCATTACAGTGCCGTTAACAGCCATTAGTAACGGCTGTAGCGGAAAACCTAAAAACATCGGGCAACATCCTTTACCTATGCACACACCTACACATTTTCAAAAAGATTGCCCAGATTTTTGTCTGGAGCGAGTGGAACACATTTTGACCACGTACACACACACACACAGCTCACAACACACACAGTCGACATATCAACAAATCATCGTTCCGCAATCAACATAACTAGCAATACAAGCCCTCAAGAGTTGCTTTACGAACGGAGTACAAAAATAAAAGCTACGAGCGGAGTTTGCCAGCAGGTTACCACGTCGCTTTCCAACCATAACTCAAGGACTAGCAGGCCCCAGGTGAAGCAACTCATCCAGCCACATCTTCCACTGCGAAGGAAACTAAAAAGCACCAGCAGAACGGTCAAAGAAATGGTAAATCAGAGCACTAGTGTATACCAGTGCTGGAATAACTCCTCGGTGTCCTGGGACCCACAAACACTTGCCCAAGACTTCCAGGACAGAAGGCCATCCAACGTAGAGTTGTCTGCATCGTCATAGAACTATTACAAGCAAACCTCCAGCGTCACCAACAGGCGGAGGATCTAATATGTCCACCCCTTGTGACGAGGCGGAAAAGCGGCACAACCTAACTAACCAAGTTTTGCAACAAGAAACACAACACAACGGCAGTGAAGATTCCAACCATCTAAATCCCTGCAAACAAGATTATAGGAGGGCCACAAACAACAATACAGCAGAATAACCATGCCAGAATGTAACAAAAACTATTGTCGTTCCTCCCAGACCAGTAAGCCTTGAATCTGCAACCCTCAGGAGATAGAGCATGTCCCCAACGTCATGAACCTGTTCAGTAGGAGGGAAATCCTTCCATTCTCCCGTAAATCCAACACTTCCCCCCATCCCCCCCTCCTCCCTCTCCCCCCTTCTCTGTACTCTATACTTTCTTCATCCCTCTCAATAAAAGATTTGTTTTTTTTTTCTTCGGGAGTCGTCTTCAACCCCCAAACGTAACAACAAAAGTCAAACAACTTGACAGTAGGTTTACTAACCGGAATAACGCTCGGCTGACGAGTCCCCAGAAATTCAAACGGCCAGTATCACTACGGCCAGGAGGTCAAGTTTTCAGCCCAATCCCATAAGGAGTGTCCCCATGGCACTGGCTCAGACTCATGTGACTCAAGCATGGTATCGCCAATGCCACGGTAAAATAAGTCAGGGCATCGCACCCTACCCGATCGCCCCACATCTCCAAGAGCCGCCCTCCGGTGACCACAAGGCTACACCCCCCGTCACCCAACGGGGGGGGGCTGGAGGATCACTGCG
>CM031622.1:11814981-11836340 GCA_018398815.1 Conus ventricosus
TTAAAAAATAAATAACCTACATGGATAATAATTTGAACCCATCAATCGCGACTTTTGGACCTATTTGGGAACTGAAGCGAAGGCTGTAGAAGTTGATAGGTGCAAATGTTAAGAGTCCCAGTGACATTTACTTTGAATCTCGAGTTATTTGTTTTGAATTTTAAAAATTTTTATTTCAATGGTTAAAAATGTTTATTTTCTTTAAAAATGGATACAGATATGAGAATCCAGGCTAAAGCAGTATAACCGATATGCTCGCTAGATTAGAAAGGGACAAAGTGAATAGATCACATATTGGAATCACATTACTTAAAAAGACCTATGCATAGCAAATAATAGTATACTACACTACCTCCACACTCCATGCACTTTTAAATACATTGTTTAAACAACACACACATGAATGCCCCTCTCCCCCCCCCCCCCCCTCCCCCCCCCCCCCCCCCCCCCCACACAACACACACAACAACACACAACCGACAAACACACACCGGCCCCTTATTACATGTGTTTTTTAACTGTATTGTTCTTTGTTTGTTTGTATGCCTGTTTGTTTGCCTCTTTGTTTTTGTCAAAGATCACTGTAAAAGTGTATAGACATAAAATAAAGAACGTACGAACACACCCACCCACACACAACACACACACACACCACACACACACACACACACACACACACACAACACTAATCCACACACACAAACACACGTGCCTGATCCACTTTCTGCTGGCAGCTGATGCAGGAATTGGTACAGGAATGCATGATAAAACTATGGCAGACGCAAGCAACGGCATGATGCTGCAACTCTCACCTTGCAGCTGCCAGAAGCTGCCAAGTACTAAAAGATCGATGGTGGGCTCATTCAATGTTTAAAAAAGTCTGTAAAAGGTCAGTGAAAGTAAGAAAAATTATGGTTAGATTTGAAATAGGAGATTTTCATATTCACTGGAAAGTCCAGGAAAGTAAGGTATTTGTAGAAGTTAGGGAAAAGTCAGGGAAATGGCTGATAATATGCTGAACTGGATGTTCTGACTATGAATTGAAAAAAGATACACATAAATCTACAACTACAAGGTGATGACCAGAACTGGATAAAAGATTCATTTCACCTAAAAAAAAGTCGTACAAAGTCCCGCTGTAAAACTGTCCTAAGTGGGTCTACTACTACTAGCAAAAAAATCACAATTCTAGGAAAGAAAAAAAAACCTTTCCCAGCATTGCTAAAATTCTAATGGCATAATCGACAACACAGCTTTGTCCTAAGCCTGCACAATTGTACCTGTGCCAAAGTGTGTCAGTGGTCAAGTATTACCATATATTTATTGTTAAAGGCAGCTAGTATTAAGAGGGGTGCTATAATCTGATTGAATTTCGCAACATGACATAATAACAAAAACGGACCTGGGTGGGGTGGGGGTGGGGGGATCTTTGAGGTGCTGCAGTTAGCTTTTTAGTCATGCAATGTACACAATTGCTCTGTTATTGCTTCTGTGGTAAATGGATGTCATAATCATTCAAAAATCTGAACTTTAGATATTATGATGAGTGCTTAAAGACATTTTGCAGAAAGAAATGGTCTACAACGAATTACATTGAAATGCTGGGGTTTAGATCATGTATGCACACATCAACTCATAAGAAACAGAATATGCATCCTGTTAAGTAGCTCCAAACAGAACAGGCAAAGTGATGTCAGACTGAAAGCAGGAAAATCTATGACTTTTGGCTGTGTTTGGTTTAAAGGACTATGCATAAAGAATTATTTGCTATTATTAGTTTTAAAATTTCTTACTCTTTTTTGTTTCTGGAAGATCTGTAAGGGAATTGCTTGCTGAGTATCGGTATGTTTTATATGTTTGTGTAGTAAAGCAAAATATCGCTTTAAAAAAATGACCCATGAATGTGAAAAGAACTGACCAACCAACGAAACAAATTCAGTCTAGGTAATAATGAAAGTGTCTTAAATTTTGAGGATGTGAAACCCTTTCATTTTTATTTGTTGTGAAACTGACTTGTCTCATTAATTGATCACAACAGAATCACTGAAAGTATTATTTTGTGACAGAGCAAACTGGTTGTATAAAATACCAGTTGATCATTTGTGTTGTGTGACAGGGCAAAAAGAATGTAAAGGACACTGACAATTAGTTTTGTCATGTGACAGAACAGGATGTAAAGGACACTGACCATTAGTGTTGTCATGTGACAGAACAGGATGTAAAGGACACTGACCATTAGTGTTGTCATGTGACAGAACAGGATGTAAAGGACACTGACCATTATTGTTGTCATGTGACAGAACAGGATGTAAAGGACACTGACCATTAGTGTTGTCATGTGACAGAACAGGATGTAAAGGACACTGACCATTAGTGTTGTCATGTGACAGAACAGGATGTAAAGGACACTGACCATTATTGTTGTCATGTGACAGAACAGGATGTAAAGGACACTGACCATTAGTGTTGTCATGTGACAGAACAGGATGTAAAGGACACTGACCATTATTGTTGTCATATGACAGAACAGGATGTAAAGGACACTGACCATTAGTGTTGTCATGTGATATAACAGGATGTAAAGCCTAAAGGACACTGACCATTAGTGTTGTCATGTGACAGAACAGGATGTAAAGGACACTGACCATTAATGTTGTCATGTGACAGAACAGGATGTAAAGGACACTGACCATTAGTGTTGTCATAATAATAAAAATAATAATAATAAGGAACATTTAGTGCGCTTAATCTTAAACAAAAGCCCTAAGCGCTTACAGCAATAAGCCCTAACACACACACACACACACACACACACACACACACACACACACACACACACACACACACACACACACACACACACACACAAACACACACACACACACGCACACACCCACACACCAGCGAAGGAGCAGAAAAATTATGTTTTGAAGAGAGTTGTTTTGAGGGAGGACTTGAAAGAAGAAAGACTGTTTGAGTTTCGGAGTGCAGAAGGGAGATTGTTCCAGCAGGAAGGAGCCTGAAAAGAAAAAGAACGTTCACCAAGTGTTCTGGCTCGAAAACGAGGGATCTGCAGAATGCGAGTGTCAGAAGAAGAGCGAAGCTGTCTGGAAGGAGTATAGGTCGACAGAAGTTTAGAGAGGTAAGATGGAGCGAGGCCATCCAATGCCTTGTAGCAGAGCAAAGAAAGTTTGTACTTGATGCGTTTTTCAACAGGAAGCCAGTGCAAAGATTTAAGCAAGGGAGAAACATGAGAGGTTTTCGGAGATTTCGAGACAAGGCGAGCAGCATTATTGTCATGTGACAGAACAGGATGTAAAGGACACTGACCATTAGTGTTGTCATGTGACAGAACAGGATGTAAAGGACACTGACCATTATTGTTGTCATATGACAGAACAGGATGTAAAGGACACTGACCTGACCATTAGTGTTGTCATGTGATATAACAGGATGTAAAGGACACTGACCATTAGTGTTGTCATGTGACAGAACAGGATGTAAACGACACTGACCATTAGTGTTGTCATATGACAGAACAGGATGTAAAGGACACTGACCTGACCATTAGTGTTGTCATTTGATATAACAGGATGTAAAGGACACTGACCATTAGTGTTGTCATATGACAGAACAGGATGTAAAGGACACTGACCATTAGTGTTGTCATGTGACAGAACAGGATGTAAAGCCTAAAGGACACTGACCATTAGTGTTGTCATGTGACAGAACAGGATGTAAAGGACACTGACCATTAGTGTTGTCATGTGACAGAACAGGATGTAAAGGACACTGACCATTAGTGTTGTCATGTGACAGAACAGGATGTAAAGGACACTGACCATTAGTGTTGTCATGTGACAGAACAGGATGTAAAGGACACTGACCATTAGTGTTGTCATGTGACAGAACAGGATGTAAAGGACACTGACCATTAGTGTTGTCATGTGACAGAACAGGATGTAAAGCCTAAAGGACACTGACCATTAGTGTTGTCATGTGACAGAACAGGATGTAAAGGACACTGACCATTAGTGTTGTCATGTGACAGAACAGGATGTAAAGGACACTGACCTGACCATTAGTGTTGTCATATGACAGAACAGGATGTAAGGACACTGACCATTAGTATTGTCATGTGACAGAACAGGATGTAAAGGACACTGACCATTAGTATTGTCATGTGACAGAAGAAGCAGGTTTTTAAGGACACTGACCATTAAAGTTTAGAGTCATGTGACAGAATTAACAGGATGTAACGGACACTGACTGTTACAGTTATCATGTGACAGAAGAAGCTGGTTGTAAAGGACACTGACCTTTAGAGTTTAGAGTCATGTGACAGAATAAACAGGATGTAAAGGACACTGACGCTAGTGTTGTCATGTGACAGAACAAAAAGGTTCTAAAGGACACTGACCGTTAGTGTTGTTATGTGACAAAAGAGGCAGGTTGTAAACGGCACTGACCATTAGACTTTAGAGTTATGTGACAGAACAAAAGGTTCTAAAGGACACTGACCGCTAGTGTTCTTATGTGACAGAACAAAAAGGTTCTGAAGGACACTAACCGTTAATGTTGTTATGTGACAGAACAAGCAAGATGTCAAGGACAAGTTCCACAAGACGTTGACCATCAACAGCTTCATGCAGAACTTGGTCAAGCCCAGAGAACAGTGGGACGCCATTGTCACACAGAATGGTCTCCCTTTTAGTTTGTTTGTTAGCTTTGTGTTTTATTTGATAGATAATAGATAGATAGATGGATTTTTTTTCTTTCTTTTTTCTTTTCTTTCTGAGACAGTACATTTCATCCTTTTTTATGCGAATATTTTCATATGACTTTAAACTTCTCAGTTTCAGTTGCTTTGCAAGTCACAGCTGCTTAATCAGTTAATTTGCCAATAATGTTATTGTTCATTTTCTTGTAGAGTGCATGGTCATGAGAAGAGTAAATGCAAATGTTCTTGCATCATCAGGGGGGTTTTCCTGTGAAGGGAGCCTGATAAGCCATGAAAAATCATTTGCTTTTTCTTGATGCTGTGGTTAGCTTGTGTGTGTGGAGCACTGAGGTTGCTGAACTGTTTATGACACAGAGCAGTCTGCAAGTTTGTGACTGGATATATCGTTTAGCCAAGAATGCCACAAGAGAGAAACTGTCCAACACTTATATCCCCTGCTCAGATGTGAAACCCAAAATTAACGATTATGTGAGAGACCTCTGGCAGGAAGATTGGAACACACAGACGAATAACAAACTCTTTCAGATCCGTCCAAACCTTAAGGACTTCCTCCCATCTACGTCGGGTGGTCGTAAAGAGGAAATGGTTCTGTGCGGGCTGCACACCGGCCATTCGTATTTTACCCATTCTTACCTTTTAAAGAGTGAAGAAGCTCCGTGGTGCATTCCATGTCATGCGCCACTCACAATGAAACATGTTCTTTTAGAGTGTTGGGACTTGCACGATGTGAGACACAAACATTTTACAGCGGAGTCCATGAAGATCCTGTTCAGGGATGTCCCGCCTGACGTGATCCTTGAGTTTTTGAGAGAGATTAACATTTTTCATCTGATTTAAGATTTTACGGCAGAAAGAATTTTAACAAAGTTTCTGGTGCGTTTGTAGACGATGTTATTTAACGAGATGTGTGAAAGTTGGGTTTTTTTTTATTTTTTTTTTATTTTTTTTTAAATGACTGGTGAGTTGATTTTAACGTGGTGACAGCCCTGATGTGGCCCTTTGCGGTCGGCTGGGCTATAAGCAACATTATCTTATCTTTATCTTGCAGATGTTTATACCAAAGATTGGGATTGGACTAGAGATTACACAAAGCCTCGTAGATTGTAGAGAACATCATAGTTTGAAAGCCAATCCTTGCAGATGCTTATACCAAAGATTGGGATTGGACTAGAGATTACACAAAGCCTCGTAGATTATAGAGAACATCATAATTTGAAAGCCAATCCTTGCATTGCATCGCAGATGGTTATGGTAAAAAGTGTTTATCATTGGATAGTAAGAAAAATTTGGCTATGAAAAGACCAGTCCTGGATAGTTTAGTTTACCTAATGATTGTGGTGTAAAGGAAGAAACTGCCCATGCAAAGTTGCAACATGTATGTCACATTTATACGCACATTGATTTCTGGCTGATACATGATAACGTGACCTAGGCAGGCAGCTGTCTGTCCTTATCATCACTCTCCTCTTAGGTGCTCCGCAGATCCAGTCTTCATCACTGGAAGTAGGGTGATGGGGGTGGAGAAACCATGCCATTGTGTTGTTACCACAGCACAGCGCACGCCGTTTGTGTGTTTCGTGGTGCAGCCTGAAAAATAGGAATGAAATGGTGTTGACGATTGTTATCAGAGGAAGAGCTGCAGGCAGCACGCAGCACCCTGAAGGAAGCCCAGCGCAGAACGGAGGAGCAGAAGACCAAGACTGAAAAGATGAACGACGTCACTGTTGAGGGTGAGGCGTCACTTAACACCCCTTGTAGTACGGGATAGTGTGGGTGAGGCGTCACTTAACACCCCTTGTAGTACGGGATAGTGAGGGTGAGGCGTCACTTAACACCCCTTGTAGTACGGGATAGTGTGGGTGAGGCATCACTTAACACCCCTTGTAGTACGGGATAGTGTGGGTGAGGCATCACTTAACACCCCATGTAGTACGGGATAGTGTGGGTGAGGCATCACTTAACACCCCTTGTAGTACGGGATAGTGTGGGTGAGGCATCACTTAACACCCCATGTAGTACGGGATAGTGTGGGTGAGGCATCACTTAACACCCCTTGTAGTACGGGATAGTGTGGGTGAGGCATCACTTAACACCCCTTGTATTATGGGATAGTGTGCATGAAGCATCACTTAACACCCCTTGTATTATGGGATAGTGTGGGTGAAGCAGGTTGGCAGAATGAATGCAGTCAGGGTGAGACATTAGTCAAAGTGTGGCAAAGCAGGTAGGCAGAATAATTCTGGAAAGAAAGCACACAGGTAGACAGAATAAGTGCAGTCAAGGTGGGGCATTAGATATAATGTGGCAAAAAGTAGGTGCTGGGATGAAGGCAATCAGCACTGTGAGAAAGGACAGAAGTCACTCTGTTTCTTTATGACAAATTCTTCTCATCGTCATCATCCTGTCTCGCTTAACCGGGGGCATGCAGATAGTGAAACTCATTCACTTTTATTCATAATAAATTAACCTTTGTGTGTTGTGCACACATCTCTAATGTAAGCATCCAGGTTGTACACACATCTCCAATGTAAGCCTCCAAATTTTCAACAGTTCAAAAAATGGTAATGAAAAACACCACATACCGGGTAATTATGACATCATAGCTATTATGCTGCAATTTTGCCAGTTTGTGCTTGATGATGCTCTTTGTTTCTGCAGACCCAAATCTAAAAGAGTACTGTATCAAATCAATACAAATGTGCTTTGTATTTGCGACATCTGGTTTTATAAAATAGCCTGATTTTTGTAAACTAAACTAAAAGCGAAGGCTTACTGATTTGCTTTTACAGAATTTGTCACCAAACAAACTCGTGTTCTGAATGTGACCTTGTTTTTCAGTAAAACATATCTGCCTCCGACTTAACTTTGAGCTGTTTTAAGTGTTATAGAAGCTGTCTGTGTCATGCAACTTGTCCATGGCTACAGTTAGTGCAGCATTGCTGCAAAGAATAATGTACTGGTAATCCTTGTTTCTGTATTTGTTCAGCGCCATTACTGCTTAATGTGCAAGGAATGCACCTTGTTCCTTTAATTGTTCAGCACCATTACTGCTCAGGGTAATGTGCAAGTTATGGGCATTGTTTCTTCATTAGTTCATTGCCATGTCTTAGGATAATATATGAGGAATGGGCGTTGTTTCTTCATTGGTTCAGTGCCATGTCTTAGGATAATATATGAGTAATGGGCGTTGTTTCTTCATTGGTTCAGTGCCATGTCTTAGGATAATATATGAGTAATGGGCGTTGTTTCTTCATTGGTTTGTTGCTGTCACTCCCCGGGTAATGTGCTAGTTAGTGCACTGTGTTTCTTCACTGGGTATTGTCATTAAGGGCAGCAAGTATTGTGGAGCGCTACGAGCATGGACGTGACACCCTGAGAAGTCCTGGTCATCCACTGCAGCCTGGCAGTCTCCCGTCGTAACGGTTCTCCGTGCCACTGGATCAAGGCTCCCCAGGCCGAAGAGTGGGATTACCCCCGTGCAACGATTTTCCCACTATAAAACCTTCACGCACAGGTCCGTTATGCAACTCATCATCGATCTGTCAACGCACACACCTCAAGTCCTGCGGCGATGGGCACGTGGCGAAGCAACAGGTGGAGGTGACCACTGGCAGTTGTAGTCACAATCCTGCACGTAGGCGGTCCATGGGCAGGTGGTCGTTCTTTTTCTGAATCCGAGGGCAACAGGAGAGTCCGGCAGCACCCGTGGGCGACTGGGCAGCCTCTTTAGGACAGCACTGCCCACCCCCGCATGGGGGAGGGGGCTAGAAAAGGGCCCCGAACAAATGCTTGCCCTTTACAGTCTGGTCAGCTTACCGCGGTGTTGACAGACCCATCCATTTTGCGGTCGAAAAAATGCAAAAGAAAAAGCAAAGAAAACTCCTTTTAGGAGCCTGAACGTTCGAACATTAATGGACAGAGCCAGTACGTCGAGACCGGAGAGAAGAACAGCGCTTGTCGCGAACGAACTCCAGCGATAACCGAATAGACATTGCTGCACTCAGCGAAACCCGACTTGCTGAATGAAGGCTCCCTAAGAGAAGAGGGAGGTGGATACACTTTCTTTTGGAAGGGAAAGCCACAAGCCGAAGACAGGATCCATGGCGTTGGATTCGTCATCAAGACAACCCTGCTCAAAAGCATACCTGTGCTCCCGGTTGGCATCAATGAACGCCTCATGAAATTGCGTATCCCCTCAGCAAGTCAAGACACCTCACAATCATCAGTGTGTATGCACCCACGCTCACGAGCCCAGACGACACCAAAGAGCTGTTCTACGAACAACTTGACCAGGCCATCAGGTCAACTCCTCAAAATGACAAACTCGTCATCCTTGGGGACTTCAACGCCAGAGTAGGAAGAGACCACAGCAGCTGGGAAGGCGTTCTCGGCAGACACGGAGTAGGCAAGGTCAAACGACAACGGCCTGCTCCTCCTCAGCAAGTGTGCGGAACACAGCTTTGCATCACCAACACCTTGTTCAGGTTGGCGGACAAGTTCAAGACCACCTGGATGCACCCGAGGTCGAAACACTGGCACATGATTGATTTCATCATCGTACGCCAACGCGACATCAAGGACGTACCGGGTGACCCGCGTCATGAGAGGTGCTGAATGCTGGACTGACCACAGGCTGGTCAGGGCTGTAATGACCCTGCACATACCACCGCCACACAGAAACCGACCAAAGACTGTCAGGGCCTCCTACAATGTCGCCAGACTGAAAGACCCGACCTGCCTCTCCCAGTTCCAAACAACTACTTGAAGAAAAGCTCCAAGACGGTCTGACCCCTGAAGATGGAACAGAAAAATGGTCCTCTTTAAGGACATGGTCGCTAGAGACTGCAAAAGAGGTCCTCGGAGCAAAAACCAGAGCCCATGAAGACTGGTTTGACACGAGAACGATGAGAAGATCAAAGAAGCCCTCCATGCGAAGAACAAGTCTTACATCGAGTGGCAGAATGACCCATCGTCCGTCTCCAAACGCGAGAGATTCAAGACTCTCCAGGCCAAAGTGCAGACCGACCTACGTCTGATGCGGGACCAGTGGTGGCAGGACAAAGCGACTGAAGTCCAAGGCTACGCCGACTCTCACAACGCTAAGAAATTCTTTGGCTCGTTGAAGACAGTCTTTGGACCCTCAGCATCAGGCTGCTCCCCGCTACTGTCCTCCGACGGCGCAACCCTGATCAAGGACCAAGAAGGACTAAGCAAGCGCTGGCAAGAACACTTCAGCAACCTGCTCAACAGGCCCTCGTCAGTCGACTCGGATGCCTTGAACCAGATCCCTCAGCAGCCGATACAAGACACACTTGCAGTACCCCCCACCATTGCAGAGATCCAGAAAGCAATCCTCCAGACGAGCTCCGGTAGGGCATCAGGAAAGGACGGAATACCTGCTGAGATCTACAAGGCGGCAGGCCCCAACGCCCTAAAAAGCCTTTCACGATGTCCTGCGGAGTATCTGGGAGGAGGAGAAGATGCCAGATGACTTCCGTGACGCCTGATTGTCTCCCTCTACAAGAACAAGGGAAGCAAAGCCGACTGTGGGAACTACAGAGGCATCTCGCTACTCTCCATTGCTGGAAAGATCTTTGCCAGAGCCATCCTCAACAGACTCATCATTGTTTCCGAGCAGAACCTCCCCGAGGCGCAGTGCGGCTTCAGACCCGGCAGAAGCACTGTCGACATGATTTTTGCTGTCAGACAGCTTCAGGAGAAGTGTATCGAACAAAACATGCCCCTATACTCTGTTTTCATTGACTGACCAAGGCCTTTGACACGGTCAACAGGGAAGCTCTTTGGACAGTCCTCGAGCGCATTGGATGCCCGCCAAAGTTGTGAAAATGATCAAGCTCTTCCATGATGGCATGACCGGCCAGGTCCTCTCCAGTGGAAACGTGACGGAAGCCTTCGAGATCAGCAATGGCGTGAAGCAGGGCTGTGTCTTAGCCCCGGTCCTCTTCAACGTCTTCTTCACCTGCATGCTGTCCCACGCTGTCCAAGACCTGGAGAAGGGAGTCTACTTCCGCTATCGTCTGGACGGCTCCCTCTTTGACCTTCGTCGCCTCACTGCCAAGACAAAGAGCATCAAAGATCTCCTTCAAGAAGTCCTCTTTGCCGATGACTGCGCGCTGGTGGCCCATGCAGAATCCGATCTGCAAACGATGCTTGACCGCTTCTCTGATGCTTCAAAGCTCTTCGGCCTGACAATCAGCTCGGCAAGACTGAGGTGCTTCACCAACCTGCACCAAACACCAACCCCTCGGCACCCACCATCGTCATTGACGACCCCAGCTTGCGGACGTTGAACATTTCAGATATCTAGGAAGTACCCTCTCCTGTGATGGCTCCCTGGACAGGGAAGTTGATGCCGAATCAGCAAAGCAAGCCAGGCACAGCTGTTCAGAGCAAGCCACTTAGTTTTCAGAGTAAGGGTAGTTTACAGCTCACCCACAGCTGCAGAGGTCAAGCCGTGAATGCAGATCAGGGAAAGGGGTGTTTTCTGCAGGCTGCGCCCCACCAGCCAGTTAACCACGCTGTACTAGGCGAACTGAATGTCATCTGTGTAAAAAGCCGTCTGGCAACAGTGTGTTCAGCATTGCTGAGCGGCCATTACAAGTGGGGCTGTTAGTTTGATAATTAGTAGTTGTCATGAAAAATGTAATATATCTGTGCTTTTGAGATGACTGAATAGCCAAATTCCCGACAATTCTTTTAATACCAAACTCGACTAGGTTTATTTTCCTGTAGATAATGTAGATACGGCATGAAAGCTTGTACACAAGTGGTCAGGCGACATTCAAACAATGACAACACACACACACACAATTGTGCAAAAATGACGTCATCACTTTCTGGGAACTTAATTTTCCCTAGTTAACTAGTACACAAGTTTGATATATACCTCTGCTTGGACTACAACAACAAAAATGTTGGATTAGAAATGTGTAAGACTTGTTTGTTCGGCCCTTTAACTAAGTGTCTCGAATGGGACGGAAATGTAAAGCTGTGCAGGCGCTGGGAAGACTTCGCAACAGAGTGCTTAGTCAACACAACATTCGGCTGACTACAAAACTGAGAGTTTACAACGCAGTGGTCTTGCCCTCTCTCCTCTATGGGTGCGAAACTTGGACACTGTACCGCAGACACGTCAAGAAGCTGGAGAACTTCCACATGCGAGCTCTTCGCTCCATACTCGGAATCCATTGGCAGGACCGTGTTTCCAACCTCGAGGTCCTGGACCGTGCTCACACTACAAGTATCGAGTCCATGCTCATCAAGGCCCAGCTTCGATGGGTGGGGCATGTCATCCGTATGGAAGAGCACCGTATGCCAAGGCGACTGCTGTATGGAGAGCTTCTGCACGGCAAGAGAAACCAAGGACGCCCAAAGAAACGGTACAAGGACTCGGTCAAATCAAACCTCCAGTGGTGCGAATCAAACCAAAAGAACTAGAGGAGGCGCCAGTGACCGACCTCTGTGGCGGGCCACAATTCACAAAGCCGCTACCAACTTCGAAAGTACTCGACGCCAAAAGCTGACTGCCGCCAGGGATCAACGCCACAGAGCAGCAGCAGCAGTGATCACGACAACGGACTTCCAGTGCCCCCACTGTTCCAGACTCTGCGCCTCCAGATTGGGCTGCAGAGCCACCTCCGTGTACATCGATGAGCTGCAGAAACGCTAACGTCATCTTCGGATCCGAAGGACTACCATCATCATTGTCATTAGTCAGGGTAATGTGCTAGTAGTGCACTGTGTTTCTTCACTGGGTATTGTCATTAGTCAGGGTAATGTGCTAGCAGTGCACTGTGTTTCTTCACTGGGTATTGTCATTAGTCAGGGTAATGTGCTAGCAGTGCACTGTGTTTCTTCACTGGGTATTGTCATTAGTCAGGGTAATGTGCTAGTAGTGCACTGTGTTTCTTCACTGGGTATTGTCATTAGTCAGGGTAATGTACTAGTAATAAATGAACCTGTTTCTTCACGGGGTGCAGTGCTTTCACTGCTCAGGGTAATCTGCCAGTTACCTGAACCGGTGAGTCATTCGTGCCACATCACTGTTTTAAAGTTCATTGTGGACCATTGCCTTGTCAGTTTGAGGCTGTTGCTGAAGCGTAAGTTTTGAACTTTTCTTTCTTTCTGCGTACGCAGGCTGATACTCCTGCGGACACTCCCTGTTATAGCCAGGCAGTGGAGTTTTGTGTGTATGACCCTTTTTTATCCCGCCATTAAGGCAGCCATACTCCATCTTCAGGGAAGGTGCATGCTATGTGTCACTTGCATCCATACCAACGCCAAACTGGCCTTCCTTCCGAAAGTTGGTGATGGGATTTTACGGTGTGCAAGATGTTATGCTTGCGTTCACACAGGGAACCCGTTTATAGTCTCATTCGAAGGACTATATGGGGAATGGAGTCGAACCAATGTTAACTCCCGAGGGAAAAATCCCCCTATACCGAAATTCGAACCCGCAACCCCCAAGGATCACGAGTCCGCGTCTAACCAACTGAGCTGTCCGCCCCCAGTTTTGAACTCATCCAGAGACTTTTTTTTTTTTTTTTTGAAACTCAATTTGAAAGAGAAGAGATTGCCGTTCTTCTTTTTACATGTCCACAATGGTGCTGACTCGTTCTTCTTTACATTGTCCACAATTTTTGCTGACTCGTTCTTCTTACATTGTCCACAGGGTGCTGACTCATTTTTCTTTTAAACATTGTCCACAATGGTGCTGACTCGTTCTTCATTTACATTGTCCACAATGGTGCGACTCATTTTTCATTTACATTGTCCACAATGGTGCTACTCGTTCTTCATTTACTTTCCAACAATGGTGCTGACTCATTCTTCATTTACATTGTCCACAATTTTTGCGACTCGTTCTTCATTTACATTGTCCACAATGGGCTGACTCATTCTTCTTTTACATTGTCCACAATGGTCTGACTCGTTCTCATTTACATTGTCCACAATGGTGCGACTCATTCTTCATTTACATTGTCCACAATGTTGCTGACTCGTTCTTCATTTACATTGTCCATATTGGTGCTGACTCATCCTTCATTTACATTGTCCACAATGTTCTGATCGTCTTCATTTACTTGTCCACAATGGTGCTGACTCGTTCTTCATTACATTGTCCACAATGGTGCTGACCGTTCTTCATTTACTTTGTCCACAATGTTGCTGACTCATTTTTCATTTACATTGTCCACAATGGTGCTGACTCATTCCCTTCATTTACATTGTCCACAATGGTGCTGACTCGTTCTTCATTTACATTGTCCACAATGGTGCTGACTCGTTTTTCATTTACATTGCCCCCACAATGGTGCGGACTCGTTCTTCTTTTAAACTTTGTCCACAATGGGTGGAACTCGTTCTTCATTTACTTTGTCCACAATGGTGCTGACCATTCTTCATTTACATTGTCCAAATGGTGCTGACTCGTTCTTCATTTACATTGTCCACAATGGTGCGACTTCGTTTTTCCCATTTACATTGTCCACAATGGTGCGACTCGTTCTTCATTACATTGTCCACAAGGGGTGCTGACTCGTTCTCATTTACATTGTCCACAATGTGCGACTCGTTCTTTCATTTACAATGTCCACAATGGTGCGATCTTGCCTGAAGGACACCAAAGAAGTCGAAACGTGTTGTGTTTTGTCTTGTCATTTGTTTGCCCCTTTTGTTTAGGGGAAAAAATCATAAATTTTTCTATTAAACAAAATTCCTCCTTCGAACAGATCAGTCAGGCGGCAGGGTCATAACAGGAGACTGCTTTTCTGAGTGTCATCTGTTGAAGAAGGCAGATGAAAGGCTTGCCCTCCATTATTGCCCCACCAGACCTCGGTGCAGCATTCAACATGCTTCCATCCATCCTGCTTAACCCGTGACTGCAGGAGAATCGTCCCTTTTTTATGTTCCTATACACTAGAAAGAACCTGTCTGCTGTGAGAACAACCCCACATAAACAAAAAAGAGGCCCCTCGCAAGTTGTGGTCAGAAAAAAAATGTGAACCCACATTATTACACTATTTTGTGTGTAAAAAGTTCCCTGATTGATTGCTCACTAGTGCTTTACTTTTTTTTTTTCTATTTCCTTTCTGCTTAAGAACAAAATAAGTAACTATATTTTGGGTGTCTCAAAACATTTTATTTTGTAGTTTTCAGTATTTTGTTATTGTGGTGTCATTGTTCTTCCAAATCTTTATTTTGTATTCCTATTCAAAATGTCATGGATCTTGATTTGATGTTAATGTTGTATTTCCCCCTGCTAAACAGTTGGAAAGACATGTGTACCCGATGGTTTACATCATGCAACATTTTGCTTTATTTTTTTCCCATTCAGTACTGCCGTGTATCAGGCCACCCTAAGAGGTCTGGAAGAAAGACTGCAGTGCCGGAGGAACTGGTGAGTGCAGCTGCAGCGACAGTGTCAGGAATTTTGCCCCCACGCCCACCACCACCACCACCACCACCACCCCACACACACACACACACCTCGTCATTCAAAATATATCGCTTTTACACCCTTTGCCAGAGTAATGAAGGAGCTGGCCTGGTAGTCAGAGGTCATCAGGGTGAGGAAGGTGGCCTGGTAGTCAGAGGTCATCAGGGTGATGAAAGTGGCCTGGTTGTCAGAGGCCATCAGGTGATGAATGTGGCCTGGTAGTCAGAGGCCATCAGTGATGAATGTGGCCTGGTAGTCAGAGGCCATCAGGTGATGAAGGTGGCCTGGTAGTCAGAGGTCATCAGGTGATGAAGGTGGCCTGGTAGTCAGAGGTCATCAGTGATGAAGGTGGCCTGGTAGTCAGAGGCCATCAGGGTGATGAAGGTGGCCTGGTAGTCAGAGGTCATCAGGGTGAGGAAGGTGGCCTGGTAGTCAGAGGCCATCAGGGTGATGAGGGTGTCCTGGTAGTCAGAGGCCATCAGGGTGAGGAAGGTGGCCTGGTAGTCAGAGGCCATAAGGGTGATGAAGGTGGCCTGGTAGTCAGAGGCCATCAGGGTGATGAAGGTGGCCTGGTAGTCAGAGGACATCAAGGTGATGAAGGTGGCCTGATAATCAGGCCATCAGGGTGATGAATGTGGCCTGGTAGTCAGAGGCCATCAGGTGATGAATGTGGCCTGGTAGTCAGAGGTCATCAGGTGATGAAGGTGGCCTGGTAGTCAGAGGTCATCAGGTGATGAAGGTGGCCTGGTAGTCAGAGGCCATCAAGGTGATGAATGTGGCCTGTAGTCAGAGGCCATCAGGGTGATGAAGGTGGCCTGGTAGTCAGAGGTCATCAGGTGATGAAGGTGTCCTGGTAGTCAGAGGTCATCTGGGTGAGGAAGGTGGCCTGGTAGTCAGAGGTCATCAGGGTGATGAAAGTGGCCTGGTTGTCAGAGGCCATCAGGTGATGAATGTGGCCTGGTAGTCAGAGGCCATCAGTTGATGAATGTGGCCTGGTAGTCAGAGGCCATCAGTGATGAATGTGGCCTGGTAGTCAGAGGCCATCAGGTGATGAAGGTGGCCTGGTAGTCAGAGGTCATCAGGTGATGAAGGTGGCCTGGTAGTCAGAGGTCATCAGGTGATGAAGGTGCCTGGTAGTCAGAGGCCATCAGGGTGATGAAGGTGGCCTGGTAGTCAGAGGCCATCAGGGTGAGGAAGGTGGCCTGGTAGTCAGAGGCCATCAGGGTGATGAGGGTGGCCTGGTAGTCAGAGGCCATCAGGTGAGGAAGGTGGCCTGGTAGTCAGAGGCCATAAGGGTGATGAAGGTGGCCTGGTAGTCAGAGGCCATCAGGTGATGAAGGTGGCCTGGTAGTCAGAGGACATCAAGGTGATGAAGGTGGCCTGATAAATCAGGCCATCAGGGTGATGAATGTGGCCTGGTAGTCAGAGGCCATCAGGTGATGAATGTGGCCTGGTAGTCAGAGGTCATCAGGTGATGAAGGTGGCCTGGTAGTCAGAGGTCATCAGGTGATGAAGGTGGCCTTGTAGTCAGAGGCCATCAAGGTGATGAATGTGGCCTGGTAGTCAGAGGCCATCAGGGTGATGAAGGTGGCCTGGTAGTCAGAGGTCATCAGGTGATGAAGGTGTCCTGGTAGTCAGAGGCCATCAGGGTGATGAAGGTGGTCCTGGTAGTCAGGCCATCAGGGTGATGAAGGTGTCTGGTAGTCAGGCCATCAGGGTGATGAAGGTGGCCTGGTAGTCAGAGGCCATCAGGTGATGAAGGGGGCCTGGTAGTCGAAGGCCATCAGAAAAATCGATAGTTTACCAACATTAACTCAAGTGTTGACAGGTTTTCTTTCCAGCTCATCACTATCCACTCTCCTCTCCTTTGCTGTCCCCTGCCGCTTTGCATAGTTTTGCTATCCAGGGGAAAGTGCCATCTACACCTTTTGAGTTCATGCAGACAAGGGAAGTCACTCTGTGTAGCCCTCAATATTTTTTTGTTTTTGTGACCATTTTGCAATACAATTGAATTGTCCAAAACCTATGTGTATTTGGAGCTCCTCTGCACTGCAGTGCTTTTGCTGGAAGGGTTTTATCTTTTTATTTATTCGTTTTTCTTTTTTGGTTAGGCAGGCTGGCTTTTCGTAAAAGGTGTCTGTTTTCATCTGTACTGAGCCAGCACTGGTGCTTGTGATGCTAGTCACTGACACACAACTGAGTGAGTGACGTCGATAAAAACCAAATGAATCGCGTGACAAGTGATTAGCACTGCTCGGGTCATGTTTTTCTGTGTTGTGAATGACAGTCCTGGCTGCTGTGGATGACGGTGACTTTCTGCTCTCTTTCTACAGGATAGCTCTGCTGCATTTGACACTGGTCTTTTTTTTTCTTTCAAGACTGAAATTGTTGTGTGCGTATGCTAAATGCTCAGCAGTCATGCATGGATGAATGTAGCCATATATCCGGTGTGTCTCTGTGGACCATTTCGCTTCATAAAATCATTTCAAACTCCTCTATCCTGTATTGTTTGCTCCGGTTTGCACACCACTCTCCAATATCATCAAGCAACAGGCCACAGATCACACTCACCTTCAGCATGCATGCAAGTCATCAAGCATCAACACACCCATAAAGACATTTCAGTAATGTGCAGCTAACATTAAGACATTGCTGACTCTGAACGCTTTGAAAGTTAAATAATGATAAAACTGAAGCGTGAAAGTTAAGTAATGATAAAACTGAAGCGTGAAAGTTAAGTAATGATAAAACTGAAGCGTGAAAGTTAAACAGTGATAAAACTGAAGCGTGAAAGTTAAGTAATGATAAAACTGAAGCGTGAAAGTTTAACAGTGATAAAACTGAAGCTTGAAAGTTAAATAATGATAAAACTGAAGCGTGAAAGTTAAATAATGATAAAATTGAAGCGTGAAAGTTAAATAATGATAAAACTGAAGTGTGAAACTAAATAATGATAAAACTGAAGCGTGAAAGTTTAACAGTGATAAAACTGAAGCGTGAAGGTTAAGTGATAAAACTGAAGCGTGAAAGTTAAGAATGAAAAACTAAAAGCGTGAAAGTTTAACAGTGATAAAAACTGAAGCGTGAAATTTAAATGATAAAACTGAAGCGTGAAAGTTAAATAATGATAAAACTGAAGCGTGAAAATTAAATAATGAAAACTGAAGCGTGAAAGTTAAATAATGATAAAACCTGAACGTGAAAATTAAATAATGAAAAAACTGAAGCGTGAAAGTTTACAGTGAAAAACTGAAGCTGAAAGTTAAATATGAAAAACTGAAGCGTGAAAGTTAAATAATGATAAAATTGAAGCGTGAAAGTTAAATAATGATAAAACTGAAGTGTGAAACTTAAATAATGATAAAACTGAAGCGTGAAAGTTTAACAGTGATAAAACTGAAGCGTGAAGGTTAAATGAAAAAAACTGAAGCGTGAAGTTAAAGAATGATAAAACTGAAGCGTGAAAGTTTAACATTGATAAAACTGAAGCGTGAAAGTTAAATGATAAACTGAAGCGTAAAAGTTAAATAATGATAAAACGAAGCGTGAAAATTTAAATAATGATAAAACTGAAGCGTGAAAGTTAAAAAAAGATAAAACTGAAGCTGAAAATTTAAATAATGATAAAACTGAAGCGTGAAAGTTAAATGATGATAAAACTGAAGCATGAAAATTAAATGAGATAAAACTGAAGCATGAAAGTTAAATAATGATAAAACTGAAGCATGAAAGTTAAACAATGATAAAAACTGAAGCGTGAAAGTTAAATGAGAAAAAACTGAAGCGTGAAAGTTAAATAATGATAAAACTGAAGGGGAAAAATAAACAATGAAAAAACTGAAGCGTGAAAGTTAAATGATGATAAAACTGAAGGCGTGAAAGTTAAATGATGATAAAACTGAAGCATGAAATTTAAAATGATGATAAAACTGAAGCGTGAAAGTTAAATGATAAAACGAAGCATGAAAGTTAAATGATGATAAAACTGAAGCAGAAAGTCAAATAATGATAAAATTGAAGGGGTGAAAGTTAAATAATGAAAACTGAAGTGTAACCTTAAATAATGATAAAACTGAAGCGTAAAAGTTTAACAGTGATAAAACTGAAGCGTGAAGGTTAAATGATAAAACTGAAGCATGAAAGTTAAAGAATGATAAAACTGAAGCATAAAGTTAAATGATGATAAAACTGAAGCGTGAAAGTTAAATGATAAAAATTGAAGCGTGAAAGTTAAATGATGATAAAATTGAAGCGTAAAATTTAAAATGGGATAAAACTGAAGCGTGAAAGTTAAATGATGATAAAACTGAAGCGTGAAAGTTAAATGATGATAAAATTGAAGCGTGAAAGTTAAATGATGAAAAACTGAAGCGTGAAAGTTAAATGGTAATAAAACTGAAGCGTGAAAGTAAATGGTGATAAAACTGAAGCGTGAAAGTTAAATGGTGAAAAACTGAAGCGTGAAATTTAAAATGATGATAAAATTAAAAGCGTGAAGTTAAATGATGATAAAACTGAAGCGTGAAAAGTTAAATGTAATAAAACTGAGCGTGAAAGTTAAATGGTGATAAAACTGAAGCGTGAAAGTTAAATGATGATAAAACTGAAGCGTGAAAGTTAAATGATGATAAAATTGAAGCGTGAAAGTTAAATGATGATAAAATTGAAGCGTGAAAGTTAAATGATGATAAAACTGAAGCGTGAAAGTTAAATGGTAATAAAACTGAAGCGTGAAAGTTAAATGGTGATAAAACTGAAGCGTGAAAGTTAAATGGTGATAAAACTGAAGCGTGAAGTTAAATGGTGATAAAACTGAAGCGTGAAAGTTAAATGGTGATAAAACTGAAGCGTGAAAGTTAAATGGTGATAAAACTGAAGCGCTTATCTTCTGTGGTTGTGTTGGTGAGTCATAGTCTTTGCCCTCTTCCCTCACTGTTGGCTTCAGTGACATATCATTCTCTGCCAGTGCAAGGAACTGTGTTTTCTTCATGGACTTCTCCCTTTCATTGAAACAACAGGTAATAAAAGTCTGTCTGGTCTGTCACTGTGAAAGTAAGAGAATACGTTCATGTAGGCGGTTTCATTGTGAAAGATGCCACCGAAACATTTGTCACCTCCTGCATTCTTTTAAGGCCAGAGTTTTTATGGTCTCATTGCCCTGACTCTGCTCTTCATCCATGGGAAAGGACCAAAACTGTGCTGCTTGCCATATCTGTAAAGCTGAACATCCACAATATTGTACCAATATAACAATGACCCTTCATTAGCACCCTTCTTTACCCGAATTGATGACAAGATAGCCAGCATCTGTTTTGATATTGTCACTGGCACTGTTCCCACTTCTCTGTCTGATCTAGTTATCTTCTACTCTCTGTTGTTCTCCTGACCCATGACTTCATGGGCAAAACTGGTTCAAAACAAATCCTGTTGCTTCCGTTTTTCTGTGTCTGTGGTCTCCATCTCTGGAACTGTCTGACATTCAGTATTAGTCATTCTGCTTCTCTTGCATCCTTCAAATCCAACCTTAAAACTCATCTCTTCAAACCAGCTTTTCCAGGTTCAGAATCTTCCAGATGGTTTGGAGCTTGTTCTTCTGTCTATGTGTATGAGACAGAATAGGGACTGGGGTGTGTGTTGTGTGTGTGTGTGTGTGTGTGTGTGTGTGTTGTGTGTGTGTGTGTGTGTGTGTTTCAGGCCTGTGTCTGCCTGTTTGTCTGCCTGCCTGTCTCAGTGTCTGTGACTGTCAGAGAGAGAGAGAGAGCTTCACCTAGATCCATAGCTAAGGGCAATATGAATACCATCATCATTATTAGCTATTATGAAATGTAGTGTTGTACTGGATGTGTTGTATGAATACAACTATGAACTTTTTCCCCTACATTTTGGAGTATGAAGTGCGCAACGTACAGCTTCACTGATGTTCTGTAAACCACAGCACCATCATCTGTGCACACGTGGAAGGTTCCCAGCCACTTCTAAAGAGATTCAGCGCAGGCTAATGCAGGACTCGCACACCAAGGTGCCGGTACCACTCCATCCTTCCTACACATATGACATGATTAGTACATTGATGAATGCAAGTTCATAGCTATTTCAAAGGTAACAGCCAGTCCCCATTTAGTGAACGCACCCCCCCCCCCCCCCCCCCCCCCCCCCCCC
>CM031622.1:11836440-11851490 GCA_018398815.1 Conus ventricosus
ATAGACGGCACTAGACTATTTAGCAACCAGCATCTGATGAATCAGTAAATGCTATCATCATTTCTGTGAGCAAAGTTGATTTATAACACTATTTACATGGGCATTATATGGATACAAAGAGCTATGTATAGTAATTCCAATAGTTTAAACCTCAAAAAGAAAAAAGACATTGAACATCAAACATTCACCGTGACATTCTTCTAATAATGACACCAAATGACCTCTATGATGAGTGCACACACACACCACCAAATACACACGTTACACACACACACACATACACACACCCGAACACACACATGTGTATATAAGCACGACATAAACCCCGGCAAGTGGTGTAAGGAAAGCAGTACGAATCTAATGTGGCAGGGGTCATTGGGACAGGAGAGGGACATCATTACTTTGTAAAGCACTCAAATTCTTTTACCATAGTATATAAAACAGCCCAGTTCACAATTGTAAATAACAGAGAAAAGGTAAGTTATACACTTCATACATGTAGGTGCTCACACTCACAATGGAAGCTTTTTTTTTTATTGGCTTTCAAGATGGCTACCGGCGTGTTGTTCCTCGGTTCTTTAAAAAGTTTTCTATTTTCCTTGCTGTTTTCACATGTGACAGGAACAACAATATCCCTAGCACTCAGTTTAATTTGAAATTTTAGATGTAGATGTAGACGCCTTTAGTTCCATTTTTGCAGGTTTTAAAACTTGTGAAACCCTGAACCATGTTAGTCCCTGTGTGCACCTGTGCCGAGTACTGTTCTCAGGGTCTATTACTAGGCCCAGATTTGAACCCCTGATTTCAATTAACATCAGAAATAGTACAGGATAGGAAATTGTTTGATTAAAAGGGTTTTAGACATAGAGGAGTTAAATCATGGCTTTTAAGCCTTATTTTGCTATGGGGAGACATAGAACTTAATCCTGGTCCGTCCACCTAAGTAAATATCCATGCGGAGTTTGCAATTTGAGAGTAACTGGAAACATAAAGCAGTTGCCTGTGACGTCTGTAATCATGGTATCACCTAAATGTTTGAATTCAGCAGTTTATGAAGCATTATGCAATAGTGATATATCTTGGACTTGTTTTACCGGGCGGGCTTCAAACTTTAGTTCGAGACTTTTTGAAGATTCTTTTTGAAGACTGCAGCTCAGAAAGCAACCGTTTTGACCCTATCTACCAGACCGATCCCCAAAAGAAAACCTGAAATTTTGTCCTAAGTTTGCATCCACCCCTGATTCAAAACTGATAAAACCCCAAATCATAAAGTGCAACTAAACCCCCAAAACCCATTAAGAGAAAAAGATAAACTTAAATGCATAGTCGTAAATTTTCAATCTCTTATCAAGAAAAAGGAAGAACTCAGTAATTTAGTCACCGAAAAAAACATTGATTGTTGAAATTTGGGAAAACAGAAACTTCGCTAGAAACTGGAAACATCCAGCAGTGAACTTCTAATGGAGGATTTGAATTTATAGAAAGGACAGACTTGGAAAAAGAGGTGGGGGGAGTCTTGATTGCCATTAGGAAGAACTTACCCAGTGAGTTTATATCAAGGCAAAAAAAGTGAAAGTTTATTTTGTAGGATTAATTTTAAGAATAAGAGACCTGTCATTGTTGGATCAGTTTACAGACCTCCAGATTCAGATGAAAATGTATGTTCGTCTATCTGCAGAGACATTTCTAACATTGTTTTGGCCAATAGGAAGGCAATTTTATGGATTGGTGGAGACTTTAACTTACCAGATATTGTTTGGGTGAAAGATGCCATACTTGGTAATCAATACAGTAAAATATTAATACCAGTTTTTTGATGCCACCAAAGACCTTGGATTGGTGCAGTCATTTGAAGCACCAACTCGGGAAGGCATTCCTGGATTATTTTTTACCAATTGTCCAGGCGCTTTAGGCAATCAGGAATTAATTGCAGGCCTGGGATCATGACAAAATTTCTCTTAGAGAGCAGCTTTCAACCCTTTCGAAGAAAACCCCCTAAACGTACCATCAGACTCGGGAAAACCAAGCAGATTTACCAAAATGGCGCAGGATACTCATGATTCAGTGGGTCTTTTTTTAGGTCCCATAGTGTTAAAGATAATGTCAGTGACCTTTGGAAGTTTTATAAAAACTAATTTGGAATTTATTATGGATGACAACATACCAAACTAAAATAACTTCAAGCGGGAAACCACCAGCCATGGTTACTACAAAACTAAACTTTTGTTGAGAAGGAAACATCGTTTCTTTAAAAAATTGAAACTACATCCTAATTCAGAAAGATTATGGTTAGGTATAAACATTTAAGAGAAGGTGTCAGAGAGAATGTAGGCTTGCTCACTCCAATTATGTTAATTCAATGATTTCAGAAGGTGATCATCCAAATAAGAAATTATGGTCTTACGTAAGGAGAAGAGCAGGACAACATTGGGATTCCAGACCTGAGAAAACAACCAGAATAACCTAATACGGACCTGAAGGGAAAGCAAACTTACTAAACAAGCAGTTTTGGGTTTAGTTTTCTCAAATCCCAAACCTTTAATTTAAGTTAGACTAAAAGATGATGATTTAAAATCCCTGAAATGCATAACATCAAAGTAAACAAAGCAGGAGTATTTAAGTTTCTGACCAACATCAATGAAACAAAGCTACTGGTCCCGATGGGGTTCCTGGCAAGCTCTTAAAATTATGTGCCAATGAATTGAAATGAGGTTTTACCAACTACTTTACCAAGCTTCACTGGACCAGGGACTAATACCGATGAGTGGCGAGATGCGAGCATTGTTCCCTTTTTCAAAAAGGGTGACAAAAACAAAAGCAGAGAAAATATAGACCTGTATCCCCTTACATCTATATCAGCTAAACTACTTGAACACTAATATTATAGTAGCATAATGGACCATCTTTACAAATATGACTTTTTAAATAACGCCCAGCATGTTTTAGACAGCGAAGGAGTTGTGAGACTCAACTTATAACAACTCTCAATGATTTAAAAACGTCTTTAAAAACAGACAGCAAATAGATGCAATTTTATTAGACTTTTCTAAACCCTTTTATAAGGTTGACCATGAGGGCCTGCTGCTTAATTAGAAAAACATTGGCATTGGCGGTTCTTTGCTAAAATGGGCTAGATCATTCCTCGTTGGGAGAACGCAGAAAGTTGTTGTGGGAAGGGTCGTCATCCCATTGGGAAACCAGTTTGGGCAGGTTTTTACCACAGGGAACTGTTCTGGGGCCCTTGTTTTCTTAATTTTATATAAATGACATAAGTAGAAACTCTCTCCTGGAACTACTATAGGGTTTTTGCAGAGACAGTTTAGTATAGAAACAATTAGAAGCAAGAATGATACACGCATTCTACAAGAAGATCTAAACGCTTTACAAGAGGGGGAAAGAACTTGGAAAATGGAATTTCATCCCCAAAAGTGCCAAGTGTTGCTATATGTAACAAACGCTCACCAATTAGATCAGATTTTTCTATTCATAATAAATATTCTTAAAGAAACTAATGCTGCAAAATATTTAGGCGTGATTATAGATAGTCGTCTGAAATGGAAAGAAAAATTACAATTAGTATGTAAGAAAGCAAAAAACATCTTAGCTTTCTTATACGGAAATCAATGACTGCCCCCAAAAGGTTAAAGACGACGCTACAAACACTGGTTAGACAGTACTGGAATATGGTTGCTCAGTTTGGGATCCTTCCATCTAAAGGATATTGATTTAAACCCCGAAAAGATTCAGAAGAGAGCAGCACGGTTCGTAACAGGAACCACATCAGAGAAAAGGGGAATACTAGGAAGAACATGAGGAAATTAGAATGGAAACCCCTTTGAAGAGGAAGAACTTTTATCAAACTTACATCTTTTTCAAAGGCAGAGCTAAAGTAATTGATATTCCAAAAGGAACAACTAGTAATTTAATAAAAGTAGCACCAGGAAATGGCGGTCAATGGGATACCATACCTGCATCAAAAAATTGACAGCCACTTACATTCTTTTTTACCAAATTCTGTCGGCTGTGGAACTCACTGCCGGGTGCCCCCCCCTCAAGATTTCCACAAATGCAATCTCAAAAAACAAATTTATTCGACAGTTTTGAGATCTGCATATTGATGAGTTTCTATTTTTACTTCCCCAGATGTTTACTATTGCCTGGGCCGAGTTTGGCCATTTTTAACTTCTTGAATATCGAGTGCGACCCCTTGTTGCCAAATTTGCTCCAGGGGCCAAAAAAGTCTGAGTCGCACTTTTTATGCTATTTTATTTTACTTTTAAACATGCGCGCTGGGACCTACTCGTTTTTTAGTGAACCAGTGTTTTTTGGAAGAAGAAGAAGAAGAAGAAGCTAAGATACAATGGGTAATAGGGCAACCAATTTCCTCAAATTGTCCTATACTATTTATTAAGAAAAGCTAAATATTTTTCATGTTTGAATCTTGTCCTAATACTGCGAGAAAGGCATGTAGGTCAGGAGGGAAATTTTTGTAATTTGCATTGAAAATGTAAAACTTGGCAAAGGCAGAACAAACTCAATAGCTTTATCCGTTTTCACACGCTGTTTGGTACCAAAAAACCAACTCCTTGTAAATAATGAAGTTGTCGCAGTGCTAACATTTATTTTTAATGACTTTGCAGATTCTCCAGAACCTCTGTACAAAAATTTGCAGTCAAAAAGCATATGATCAATGACTGCTCATCGACTTCACAGAAGTTACAGATAGGGGATTCATAATTCTACATGGAAATAAAAAACCTCTGTGTTGGGAGCAATCTGTGCAAAAGTCTGCATTGAAACCATCTAAGCTGCACATCTGTAGAAGCTTATAGCAGTGAGAGAAGATGGTTTCCAATTAAGATTTCAAAAAGATTATTCCATTTATGGATACTGTTGGGGGGGGGGGGGGGGGGGGGGGGGGGGGGGGGGGGGGGGAGCATTATTTCCATTTAGAATGTTTGAACAAATTTGTTACCTCTTTTAATATAAAACAGGCTTTTGGGTCTCGGGGCTTGTATCTGGAAGTTAAAGATATCGGGAGTTTTAAAAAATAGGTACAAATTTGCATTTAAAATCCCTTCATATAAGAGAAAATTGGTTTAATACCTGATATTTTGCAAGAATTTTTGGGTATGTTACCAATGCCATTTTCATTCAACATTTGCTTCAAAAGGGAAAAAATACCATAATCACCTCCATTTTGTACAAAAATCACCCTTCTGCCCTCAAATATTGATATTGTAATGAATACATCAACCATAAAATCATGCACAGAGATGGGACAGCACTGGAACATGATTTCTTATAGGGGCTTTATAACATCTTTCCAGAATGGATTATTAAATGACATTCATAACAGCATTTGAAAATTCTGCTCCAAGATTACCTATAATGCCCGGGTTAGGGTACATATTAATAGTAAACCCCTCCAGTCAGACTCGCACATTAATCTTCTCAACCAATTTTTCATAGCAGAAATAAAATTTCTAACATTCAACATTCTGAGTCCCCCCCTTGCAGTACTGTTTTTTTGAACAACAGATTTTTTAATTTTACTTTTCTTACCATTCCAAAAAAAAGTGTACAATTCCTTTCTAATGCATCAATGAAATCCCTGGAGGGTCTGGTAAATTCGCCTCTGGGTCCTCCCCAGCACCTTCGGGTGTTTTTTTTTCTTTGCCTTAACTAGGCTGACCTGGAAAAAGGTCCAGTGACGGTGAGGAAAGACCCACGACCACAGGGAAAGTCCTGTTGACAGTGGGAAAGACTACAACTTTGGTTTCCCTCCTTTGAGGGCACTAAGACCGTATGGCGAAAGTTTGGGCTGTGTCTGGAGTGGCACCGTCTTCATCTGTCCGTGGGCAGGGGGGGTTGGGTCTGTGGGGTGTGCTCGGCAGCTGGGGGTGGTGTTTTTCGCCGGGGGCTCTGCAGTCATGAAATACGGCTGGTACAACCCATGGGGATGCTACTTAAGGCTTTTTATGAGCTGCATCATGTGTCTAATTTACCTCTGTTCAGGAGCAGTTATGTCCCTTGATATCTTAATGGAGTGTCCTGCGCGTGCCTGTACCCACGTCAACACAGCGCAGGCCTCCCAAAGGGGGGTACAGGACTGCTCTAAAGGCAGGTGAAGACAGTGCTTCTCTGGGTCCTCCCAGCCCCCTTCGAGTGTTTCTTTTTCTTCAATAGATGGACAATTTTACTAAACGCCAAAGCTTTAATTATTATAATTTTACCAAAAGGGGTAATATTTCTTTTTTTTCCAAAGAGCGAGAAGCCTTTATCTCAAAAAATTTTTCATCATAATTGATTTTACAATGGTATCAATGTTAGTGGAAAATTTAATGCCAAGAATTTTGAAAGTGCCAGGATCCCAGACAAAATTTTTATCCCTCATGTATCTAATTGGAGAGTTTTTTTCTACCCCAACCACACAACTTGTGATTTGCCAAAATTGATTTTCAAACAGAAATTTGTGCAAATTTAATGAGGATAGATACGCCCGTTAAAAGACCTTTCTGAACCGTCCAAACACAAGCTAGTGTCGTGGGCAAACTGCGATAAGAGAATATTCTTGTTATTAATTTTAATTCCTTTAATAAGTTCATTTGGGGCGGATTTAACAGTGACAAATCTCTGCACAAATTAGATATAAATAAGGAGAGAGCGGATCTCCTTGTCTGACCCCTCTCTCCATTGAGAACCATGAGAGTACTGACCATTTACAGAAATACAAGTAGAAGTTTGGGTGTAGAATTTTTTTAATCCATTTAATGATGTCTGGTCCAAACTTTAAAAAATTTCAAACATTTATGTAGGAATGACCAAGAGACACTATCAAACGCCTTCTCAAAGTCATTGAGGAACATTTTCCCGGGAAAATTTTTTTTTTTCGGTAACAAAGCATCATTATCAATATTCTCCCTATTATCTTCCCTTTAGAAATCCTTTTTGACTTTTGTGTATGATGTATGGAACAATCTTAAGGCGGTTACATGCAGGCAGATCAACTTTGTAAGTGGTGTTCAATAAGGAGATGGGTCGCCAGTTTTTAATGAAATCTTTTTGTTTGCCCTCTTTGGGAATACTGTTATTATTCCTTGTCGCTGGGAAAAGAAAGTTTACCCTTGGAGATCCCTCGTTATTGAGCGCACAAGGTAAACACCAATATAATGAAAAAAAATTTAGGAATTCTACAGTAAACACATCAGCCAGGGTTTTATAATTTTTCTGTTTTTAAAGCAATGGCAAGCCTCTTCAAGTGTAATCGAACCCTCATTGATTCACTTTCTGTATCAGGACAACACTGGTGCACCCAAATTTTCCGGATGTTAATATCGCCACATCTCTAAAGCTATAATAATTTTCTTAAAAATGTTTAGTTCAGAAAGAATTGCTGTTTTGTCTGAAATGACTGACCCGTTTTTCCCTCTCTAAAAAGGGATTGATTTATCAATAAAATTTCGATTTTCAAAAAGATTACAGAAAATACTTTTTAATCTTTTCGCCTTGGTTCAACCAGCGGACCCTTGAACGCACTCCACACCTTGGATTCTATGATCCCTGAATTTCTTGTAGTTCCATTTTTAATTCTCTAGTTTAGGAATGTCTTGTTGTGTAGAATTCGTTCAATATTTTTATGTTTGCTTTAAGCTTTTTGTTCTCTTTTTAATTCCATCTTTTTTTGTGTGAACTGTATGAGATTGTTTTGCCCCTGATTTCAAGCAATGGGTTCATAAAAATGTTTTCATCAATTTTGGAAAAGACAATTCTCATTCTTTATATTGTTTAATATTATCCAAATTGTAATGCATATTGCTTTTTTACCTCGCTTACTACTTTTTTGATTTCTGAATGTATTGTTTGTCTTTTAATAAACTGTTATTAAATTTCCAGAAAGGACGGGGCCCGTTTGAACTGCTCTTTTTTTAAAAATTAATGTAACTAGAGAATGATCAGACTTATAACCGGATCTATGCGAACATCATTAACTTCTGACAATATTTCCTCGGTGATCATGAAGAACTAATAAAATGCGCTTCTAACTCACTTTCGCCCTCAAACAAGTTTTCGGGCGAAAGTGCCCTAGAAGCGGCATTTATTAGTTCCTAAAAAAATAGATTTCAAAAACCAAAAAATAACGATTATCTACAAACAAACATTTCTGTGTAGGTTATCCGTTTTAATACTAATTTACTAAAATTTTCAGATTTCAGTTTTTGTTTAATTTTGTGAAACCGCTTAAATCTTGAAATTATATCCTAAACTTCTAACTCTTTGAGGGCATAAGACGTTTGCGAAAGCTTGGCTGTGTCTGGAGGGGCACCGTCTTCATCTGTCCGTGGGCAGGGGTGGTTGGGTCTGTGGGGTGTGTCTCGGCAGCTGGGGGTGGTGTTTTTCCCCGGGGGCTCTGCAGTCATGAAATACGGGCTGGTACACCCATGGGGATGCTACTTTAAGGCTGTTATGAGCTGCTCATGTAGTCTAATTTCCCTCTGTTCAGGAGCAGTTATGTCCCTTGATATCTTAATGGAGTGCCCTCCCGCGTGCCTGTACCCATCGTCAAACAGCGCAGGCCTCAAGGGTTTGGTACAGGATGCTCTAAAGGCAGGTGAAGACAGTGCTTCTCTGGGTCCTCCCAGCACCTTCGAGTGTTTCTTTTTTTAAAATAGATGGACAATTTTACTAAACGCCAAAGCTTTAATTATTATAATTTTCCCAAAAGGGGTAATATTTCTTTTTTTCCAAAGAGCGAGAAGCCTTTATCTCAAAAGTTTTTCATCAAAATTTGATTTGTACAATGGTATCAATGTTAGTGGAAAATTTAATGCCAAGAATTTTGAAAGTGCCAGGATCCAGACAAAATTTTTATCCCTCATGTATCTAATTGGAGATTTTTTTTCTACTCCCAACCACACAACTTGTGATTTGAAAAATTGATTTTCAACAGAAATTTGTGCAAATTTAATGAGGATAGATTCTGCCTCGTTTAAAGACCTTTCTAAAACCGTCCAAACACAAGCTAGTGTCGTGGGCAAAACTGCGAAAAGAGAATATTCTTGTTATTAATTTTAATTCCCTTTAATAAGTTCATTGGAGCGGTTTCATCAGTGACAAGATCTCTGCACAAATTAGATATAAAAAAGGGGAGAGAGCGGATCTCCTTGTCTGACCCCTCTCTCCATTGAGAAACCATGGGGGAGTATGACCTTTTTACAGAAATACAAGTAGAATTTTGGGGGTGTAGAATGTTTTAATCCATTTAATGATGTCTGGTCCAAACTTAAAGAATTTCAAACATTTATGTAGGAAGGGACCAAGAGACACTATCAAACGCCTTCTAAAAGTCAGTTAGAGGAACATTCCGGGAATATTTTTTTTTTTCGGTATACAAAGCACATCATATATCAATATTCTCCCCTATATATCTTCCCTTTAGAAATCCTTTTTGGGACTTTCGGGTATGATGTAGGGAAAGGGCATATCTTAAGGGGTTAGCTATGCAGGCAGATGCAACTTTGTAAGTGGTTTTCCCAATAAGGAGATGGGTTTGCCAGTTTTTAATGAATCTTTTTGGTTTAGCTCTTTGGGAATACATGTTATTATTCCTTGTCGCTGGGTAATAGATAGTTACCTTTGGAGAAACCCTCGTTAATTGAGCGCACAAGGTAAACACCAATATCAATGAAGAAAAATTTTAGGAATTCTACAGTAAACACATCAGGCCCAGGGCTTTTATAATTTTTCATGTTTTTTAAAGCAATGGCAGCCTCTTTAAGTTAATGAACCCCCTATTGATTCACTTTCTGTATCAGGGCAACACTGGTGACCCGGAAATTCTTCCGGGATGTTAATATCTGCCACATCTCTAAAGCTATAAGATTTTCGTAAAAATGTTTTTGTTTCAGAAAGAATGCTGTTTTGGTCTGAAATGACTGACCCGTCTTCCCTCTCTAAGAAAGGGATTGATTTATCAATAAAATTTCGATTTTCAAGATTACAGAAATACTTTTTAATCTTTTCGCCTTGGTTCAACCTGCGGACCCTTGAAAGCACTGCACACGTGGATTTATATGATCCCTGCTTTCTTGTAGTTTCCATTTTTATTCTCTATTTTAGGAATGTCTTGTTCGTGTAGATTGTTCAATATTTTTAATGTTTGCCTTCATGCTTCTGTTATCTTTTTAATTCCATCTTCTTTTTTGTGTGAAAACTGTTTGAGATTTGTTTTGCCCCTGATTTCAGCATAGGGTTTCATAAAAATGTTGATCATCAATTTGGAATGAGAAAGTTCTCATTCTTTATATTGTCAAATATTATCCAAATTGTATTGCATATTGCTTTTTTCTCGCTTACTCCGTTTTTGTTTTTCTGAAAGTATTGTTTGTCTTTTAATAAATGTTATTACAATTTCAGAAAGGACGGTTCCCGTTTGAAACTGCTCTTTTTTTAAAAAATAAATGATAACTAGTGAATGACAGGCTTTTAACCAGGATCTATGCGATCATCATGAACTTCTGACATAGTTACTCGGTGATCATGAGAGAACTAATAAATGCCGATTCTAACTCACTCTTCGCCTCAAACAAGTTTTCGGGCGAAAGTGCCCTCTTAAGCGGGCAATTGACAAATTATTAGTTCTCTAACAAGTAGATTTCAATAACCAAAAATAACGATTATTACTAAACAACATACTGTGTTGGGTTATCGTTTTTTACTAATTTACTAAACTTTTCAGATTTCAGTTTTTTGTTTAATTATTGTGAGTCGAAAATCATGACTTAAATATTGAAATTATGTAATGGCTTGACTGAGACACTGTGTAGACTTAATTACCGGGTTCGTGGTTGTGGAGGGTTATCAGGCGGTGTCAGGCAACATTAGATCGCGTCCATGTAATTCCTGTAACTATAGTGGTGTAAACTAACATAAGGCGGGCTTGACGACGCGCAACTGACAGGTTATACTTGCAAAAATTATGGTGCAATCAGAAAATGAACAAGCTGCTACACGGACGGTTGTAAGCTGCCACAGTTTGGCATGGACTTCCAACGGAGACGGAGTGTGCTTTGTTCAAAGAGAACAACTTCTTGTTATGGAATGATCATATGCAATACTACAGTCTTATGGATGAGTATCATAAACAAAGAAAATAGGTGGGCGCTGTTTTTTTACCTTGTAAGCCAAATATGCAGTATTGCTTTTTGGAGGTGTGGGGAGAAAGAAAAAACAGACAACCATGGACGAACATACACAACTACCTAAAAGATTGTTGGTTCAAGAAGAGATTTAGAAAGATATTTGGGCTATATTACTGGAAAGAGATGTTGATGGCTTTGAATAAGCTTTTGAAGGTTGGTGAATGATTCCATTTCTACAAGATGGTGTTCATTTTACTAAAAACTTAGCGAAAAGAAAAAACCATCCATTATGCTTGATATGGGTCACTGCCTTGGAAAGGCGCATACAATGTTTTCAAAGATCAAAACTAACTGGACATGGCGTTTAGGGGTCGCGGTATAAAAACTTTTTATGTGTGAGAAGGAAAGGTATAATGAAACTCTTTGTTGTGAGGAGGCGCTTTTGGTGAGTCAGCCTTGCTATAAATTAGCGTTCATGTGTGGTACGTCCTATTTTAGCAGCAGAGGACTGTGGTAAAATTTGCCTGCTGGAATGCTACTTTAATAGCGTTCATGTGGTGCACTGCCTTATTTTAGCAGCAAGAGGACTGTGGTAAAAATCGCTTGCTATAAATAGCCGTTCATGTGTGAACGTCTATTTTAACAGCATGAGGGCGCAGTAAAATCAGCCTTGCTGAATGCTACTATAAATAGGTTCATGTTTGTGAAGTCTATTTACAGCATTGCAGTCTAACGGGATGTAGTGGCCCCGGTGCTCGTAAACTAGGACGGATGTGCCCAAACCCCCACCCATGAATGCCACACTCCTACCCCACCCCAACACCCACCCACCCCCACCCCCCACCCACGCATGCACACCACTCAGTCATTTAAGTTCTTAACTTATGTCACCAAGTCACTTATAAGTCTTACTCTAAGTTCTTAATCAAGTCGTCCTCAAGTCTCTCAAGTTCTTATCAAGTCACTCTCTAAGGTTCTTACTTAAGTCATCTCAGTCCCCAGTCAACTCTAAGTTCTTACTCAAGTATCCTCAAGTTCTTACTCAAGTACTCAAGATTGTAATTAAGTCTCCTTCTAAGTACAACAGTCTTTATTCAAGTTATCTTTATAATTATCAAAAAAAATACAATCTATGTTTTTGTCTTAAACAGCAGATGTATAATATAGTACAACAAGCCTCAAAAAACGCGTCATCGCTTGAGGATGTCTTGCTCAGTTCCTCGGCGCGAGATGGTCCGCATAGATTTAATGTAGTTCTTACATCGTATGCAAAACCGCATTGATTACAATTCTGGTCTTATGGAAATGTCTTTTATAGACTCCATGTCTTTATTTATTGATCTTCATTATCCAAACGATAATAATCTGTCATGATCTATTTTTATCAAAGAAACAAATTAATTTATATAATATAATATCCATCCAGTATGTTAGGATTGCAGTATTATATAGTATTACTTGCATTATAAATGGTTCAAAATGATCTTTTGTTGTTGGTGGTTCTGGATTACTTTTGTGGTTGGATTTCTGTATTTAGCGGTGGTGATTGGTTGGGCTTTGTTTTTGCCGCGTTGTTTATTATATTTTATAACAGTAATAACCGCCCACAGCAAGCTGCAATGACGCCCAAAAATGACAAATGTTTTAGTTCAATATTCCACAAAAGACTTTGTGTTGTAGGCCTTGAATCTACTTGTTTCAGGTGTTTTTTTAGCGGCATTGGATCCACTGGCTGCGGCTCTAGCTCTTTTTAACTTATGTGCTTGGATTTTTTATTTTTGATTGCTTGTTCACTCTGCTAATATTTTTTCCTGCTTGCAAACACGCCAAGGATGAGGGTTTTACTGTTTACTTTCGCCACCGGATTCAATGTTTTCTGTTTCAAGGTTTTCTGATTAATGTTTCTGATTTGCTGATTTTCTGGCTCGTTCATTTTGAAGGGAATAAAATCTATATGATTAAATGTATTAATCCATGATTAGTGGCGATAACAATATACCAAATCTGTAATATAGATCGCAGCTTAGAGACTCTAATGTCTATTGTTTAAAACTGGATATGCGTTAAATCATACATTTTAATCTTGTTCTGAATCAATGGGTGCAACTCTACTGATAGTTAGTGTAAAACTAAGAGCCGTTGCCGACGCTTTTCACATTCTCGATCCTAGTTGCGCTTCATACCTGTTATGATACTTTACACAATGTCTTGTGGCGAATCTGTTGAATCTTGGTCTATGCTGAATTATGTTCCGAGGAACTGTTTGTGTTTTTTCCACTTGCTGCCAATGAATACAGCATTTCCTTTTTGGGCTTAATAGCTTGGTAATCAACTTGATCATTTGTAAGTCAAGAAGGTTTAGGCCGCTCTGTAGCTCTAGCAGATCATCGCTGTTCATGTTTTTTATTAATTATAATTATTTTATTTTTTAAAATGAGCACCGAAAAAACTATTACCAACCTCGTATACCATTCTGCTGTTATTGGAGGCCTAAGTGTAGGATACACAATGCTTGGTAAAAACCTGTTAAAAATAAAACCAGCAGATCTTGGCAAACTAGACTTTGAAGACTCAGCAAAGCTGATTGCTGTTATAACAGCTTCGTTCGCTACGAAAGATTTTTTAGTTAAGCAAGGAATAATTCCTGACAGTATCAATATGTAAAATTAAAAAAAATACATTTATAAAAAATGGCTTCACTCGTAATGATGATAGGTGGCGCAGTAGTGAATGCGCTTGCTTTTAGCGGAAGTAATTACGCGTTTAGTAAACTGCGGGATGACGGCGAGAGAAAAAGACATAACAAAGCTGTGGAGCAACTAGCCGCAGCACAAGATCACTATGAAAAGCAGAGAATTGAGCAGTTAGATTTTATTAATAACAAACTGAAAAAACAGGGACATGCGGCTTACACATTTAAAGATGTTGATCAAGCGATAAAAGAGTATTATCTAGTAACAGGCGAGCCAATCGAGACATTGCCCCCACCAAAATTCAGCGATTTTTATCAACCATCAGAAAAACAAAAGATGCGAGAAATCGCGTTTATTGCCGTTGGTATGACCGTTGTGTATTTTGTTGCGCATAATATTGGCTGAATAAAAAATGAACAAAATCTATTATTCACCAAAAGGATATTGGAAGGGAATAACGGCAATCAAAAAGCTAAGCCAAGCAGCTGGAGTTAGTGAACAAACGGCAAAGGAATGGTTATCTAAACAAGCGATTTGGCAAATTTATTTACCAGCACCTAAACGAATACAGAGACCACACTTTGTCAACACAACGCCAAACGACACCCATCAAATGGATCTTCTATATTTACCCCATGATACGATTAGACGAAAAAGATTAAGTACGCACTTACAGTCATTGACATAGCTTCAAGATACAAAGATGCGGAACCATTAACACAAAAGAGTGCTTCTGCTGTTGCTATCGCTATACAACTGATATACCAACGAGGCCCGCTAACTTACCCTCGCATGATTCAAGTCGATGATGGAAAAGAATTTAAAGGCCGAGTGAATCAATTATTGTTAAAACATAGAGTTACTATTAAAAGAGGCATTCCGGGAGTTCACAGATCACAGGCTTTAGTTGAAAACTTTAACAAACAGTTATCTGAAAGACTTTTCTCCTACCAGTATCACAGAGAGCTTATTGACAATTCTCGCAACACAGAATGGGTTAGAAGACTGCCCTCAGTTTTGGCGCAATAATGAAGAATTTAAAGGGCTAAAACCAGTACAAGCAATCAAAAAACAAACAATAAATGTTGCTGAAGACTCCAGTTCATCCGGCAAACTATTACCGTTTGGGTTGAAAGTAAGGTACCTTTATTTACCGGGAGAAGCAGAAGGGGACACTCGCATCAGGGCAACCGATCCAGTTTGGAGTGTTGATTCA
>CM031622.1:11852490-11869826 GCA_018398815.1 Conus ventricosus
TAGGGACGTCAATTCTTTGCCCTGATCACCCACCGAAGATGGACATTACATAGTTGCATTGTTTTTGTTTTTTTTCTCTTGAAAAAAGGCCACGTGGCCGAAAATTAGATGAGTGGTATTGTGATTTTTCTTACATCAATGATCTTAACTTTAGTGGAATATCCTTTCCTGTCAGTATAGACCAAATTGATCAGTTTGAAGAACAAAACAAACCAATAACTGTTAATGTCTACACATGGGATGAGGAAACAAATCTACAACCGATTTAAAGTGTCCAAAACAGCCCAACGATTGGCGAGCCAGACAAAAATCATGTGGACTTACTGCTGATGTTTTCACCAGCGGGGCTACCGCATTACACATTGATACGCACAATGAGTAGATTATTAAGGCATACTTCAAAGCATTACCATAAACAAGAATTCTGTAGAAAATGTTTAACAAGAATTCCATCTGTTCAAGCCGCAAGCGAACATAAGAAACATTGTATCGGCCCAGTTGAGTGTTATACGGAACTAATTACGCCCCCAGAAGGCAGTAAAGTTAGTTTTAAGAACTGGAAACGGATGCAAAATTCCCATATGTTGTTTACGCAGACTTCGAATCACTCATTGTTCCTTATGAGGGGCCAACCCCACAGAAACTTCCAAAAACAGCTTTTGTGAGTAATCATCAGATTGTTCATTTGCTTTCATTGTTGTCAGGTCGGATGGCGCTCATTCAACGCCAGAATTATACAGAGGACCAAATGCGGCTAGAAGATTTTTACAGCGCATGCAGAAAGTGCGTAATGACTGTTCTAATAATCTGAACTTATCTGAAATCATAATGGCGCCCGAAGACCAACAACAGTAATAAATCAGCCACACATTGTTGGATTTGTGGTTTAGAACTCAGTGAAGAAGCAGAAAATCCGACAGTAAGAGACCATGATCACATTAGTGGAAAGTTCAGAGGAGCAGCACACAGTAAATGCAATCTTCAATAAAGTTTGAGCCAAAGACATGGAAGCTGCCTATATTCTTTCACAACTTGCGAGGTTACGACTCTCACCTTATAATGCAAGCAGTAACCAGCGCCTTTAGGGTGTCATGCATTGCACAGTCATCAGAAAAGTGCATGTGTTTCGCTTTAAATAACATGTCTTTTTATGACTCTATGCAGCACATGATGGGATCGTTAGAGTCACTGGCTATGTCCTTAAAATCCTGCCCAATAACGGAAGATATTTTGACCCAACTCTTGTCAGAAAGGGCGTTTACCCTTATGAATACATGAACAGTTGGGAAAGGTTTGACGAAGATACACTTCCTCCTAAGTTGCGTTCTGTTCTAGTCTCAGAGGAAGGAAATCAGTGACTCCGATTACCATGCATGCTCAAGATGCGTGACAGAAGTTAGAGTGTAAACGATGGGAGACTATCATGATTCATACTTGATGGCAGACGTTTGTTTGTTGGCGGACGTCTTTGAAATTATAGGAAGACCTGCATGATAACATTACAGTTTGGATCCCGCGCATTACATTTCTGCGCCCGGGATGAGTTGGGATGCTTTCTTAAAGTTTACTGGAGTAAAGATTGATTTATTGTCTGACCTGCCAATGATTCAGATGATTGAAAAACGGATTGCGTGGAGGAATTAGTATGGCGTCGCACCATTATTGTAAAGCAAACAACAAATACTTGGACGACTATGATCCGAGTAAAAGGTCTAAACTATCTCATGTATTTAGATGCAAACAATCTGTATGGATGGGCAATGGCGCAATCGCTTCCATTACGCAACTTTAAAATGTACACAGGTGGCGGTACAAATAATATTCAAAAAGTATTAAAGTGGTTGAGCAGTTTGACGCCGGGTCCAACAGCGTGGTTTCATTCTAGAAGTTGACTTAGAATATCCTCAGGAACTCCATGACCTGCATAATGACTATCCATTAGCAGCAGAAAGTCTAAAGATGGCAAAAACAGAACCCCTAAACTTGTGCCCAATCTTCGAGGCAAAAAAAATTATGTCTGTCATTACAGACTTCTACAATTTATATTTAAGGCATGGTTTGAAGTTGACAGCTTCATCGTATAATTGCTTTTGATCAAGAACAGTTCATGAAACCATACATAATGAAGAACACCGATCTCAGAACTAAATCCACAGATGCTTCAGAAAAAGACTTTTTCAAGCTGATGAACAACAGCTGTGTTCGGAAAGACATGGAGAATCCGCACAAGCGTAAGATGTCAGATTGGTTACCAGAGAAAACGAAGCAATTAAGCTGACTTCAAAACCTAATTATCAGGACTTTAGAAGATTTCATGATCAGCTTTTTAGCATAATAATGAAAAAAAGAACGTCAAATTGGATAAGCCTGTATTTATTGGGTTTACTGTTTTAGAATTATCAAAGCTTTTGATGTTAGAATTTCTTTACGACTACTTTAAGCCCTCGTATCCAAGTCCAGAGTACTTTACACAGATACAGATAGTTTGTTATAGATATCCCTACTGAAGACATCTATAAAGACATGGAATAGAAGTAGCTAAAGGGCAAGCAGGATGGTACGACACATCCGATTACCCTAAAGATTCGCCTTTGCATTCAATTACTAACAAGAAGGTTTTTAGGAAAGATGAAGGATGAATTATCTGGAAAGGTGATCAAGGAGTTTGTTGGTTTAAGGTAAAAAATGTACAGTATTTCGAGCCAGGAGAAAACTATCAAAAAAGCAAAAGGAATATCTCGCAGTGTTGTGCAGTCAAACATATCACATGACAACTATAAAGAAGCATTGTTTGACAATAAGACTTTTCGCCATGACAACGTAAAACTGCGATCTAATCTACATGAGATCAACACAACGGTTGTAACAAAGAAGTCATTAGATAGAACAAATACAAAACGAGTATTTGTTAATCCAGAGTTTTCATATGCAATTGGACATTGGAGAGCAGCATAATTATATACATTCTTCGTGTTCATATTTTTCCTTAACTTTATCTATAAGATCAATCATATCATCCTCCAATTCAGACAAATTTTTTCTCACATTTTGCTTTGCTTGATGTGCCCGACTGTTTTTATTATTTTAAGATATTCTTTCCATGTTTGATAATCAAAATTTGGGAATTTGGGTTGTAGGTGATCTTGATGCATTGCCATGTGCTGATGAATCCTCGCAAATGTTGCACTAATAGCAGAACTCAAATCAAATAATTCTCTATAATTCCGAGGTCTTTTCCTTTATCATTCTTGTTTCATTCTGCGCTTCCTTCTGAGCCTCCATTTTAGACTCAAATATATTTATGTAAATTAAAAATTAATTAAGCAACTGGAACTGTGTCTGGCGGGATTATCTGCAGTTCCTCCTTCACAAAGATCTTTGAGGAGCTGGTTGTTTTGTTGTGTCAGTTTCTCGTAAAATAATACACGGGCGGATTCATTTTTACAATTCTTTTTATTTCATATGAATCAACACTCCAAACTGGATCGGTTGCCCTGATGCGAGTGTCCCTTCTGCTTCTCCCGGTAAATAAAGGTACCTTACTTTCAACCCAAACGGTAATAGTTGCCGGATGAACTGGAGTCTTCAGCAACATTTATTGTTTGTTTTTTGATTGCTTTTACTGGTTTTAGCCCTTTAAATTCTTCATTATGCGCAAAACTGAGGGCAGTCTTCTAACCCATTCTGTGTTGCGAGAATTGTCAATAAGCTCTCTGTGATACTGGTAGGGAAAAGTCTTTCAGATAACTGTTTGTTAAAGTTTTCAACTAAAGCCTGTGATCTGTGAACTCCCGGAATGCCTCTTTTAATAGTAACTCTATGTTTTAACAATAATTGATTTCCTCGGCCTTTAAATTCTTTTCCATCATCGACTTGAATCATGCGAGGGTAAGTTAGCGGGCCTCGTTGGTATATCAGTTGTATAGCGATAGCAACAGCAGAAGCACTCTTTTGTGTTAATGGTTCCGCATCTTTGTATCTTGAAGCTATGTCAATGACTGTAAGTGCGTACTTAAATCTTTTTCGTCTAATCGTATCATGGGGTAAATATAGAAGATCCATTTGATGGGTGTCGTTTGGCGTTGTGTTGACAAAGTGTGGTCTCTGTATTCGTTTAGGTGCTGGTAAATAAATTTGCCAAATCGCTTGTTTAGATAACCATTCCTTTGCCGTTTGTTCACTAACTCCAGCTGCTTGGCTTAGCTTTTTGATTGCCGTTATTCCCTTCCAATATCCTTTTGGTGAATAATAGATTTTGTTCATTTTTTATTCAGCCAATATTATGCGCAACAAAATACACAACGGTCATACCAACGGCAATAAACGCGATTTCTCGCATCTTTTGTTTTTCTGATGGTTGATAAAAATCGCTGAATTTTGGTGGGGGCAATGTCTCGATTGGCTCGCCTGTTACTAGATAATACTCTTTTATCGCTTGATCAACATCTTTAAATGTGTAAGCCGCATGTCCCTGTTTTTTCAGTTTGTTATTAATAAAATCTAACTGCTCAATTCTCTGCTTTTCATAGTGATCTTGTGCTGCGGCTAGTTGCTCCACAGCTTTGTTATGTCTTTTTCTCTCGCCGTCATCCCGCAGTTTACTAAACGCGTAATTACTTCCGCTAAAAGCAAGCGCATTCACTACTGCGCCACCTATCATCATTACGAGTGAAGCCATTTTTTAAAATGTATTTTTTTTAATTTTACATATTGATACTGTCAGGAATTATTCCTTGCTTAACTAAAAAATCTTTCGTAGCGAACGAAGCTGTTATAACAGCAATCAGCTTTGCTGAGTCTTCAAAGTCTAGTTTTGCCAAGATCTGCTGGTTTTATTTTTAACAGGTTTTTTACCAAGCATTGTGTATCCTACACTTAGGCCTCCAATAACAGCAGAATGGTATACGAGGTTGGTAATAGTTTTTTTCGGTGCTCATTTTAAAAAATTAAATAATTATAAATAATAAAAAACATGAACAGCGATGATCTGCTAGATCTACAGTGCGCCTAAACCTCTCGACTTACATAATATCCAGTTGATGACCAAGCTAGTAGGCCCAAAAAGGAAAGGCTGTATTTTTGGCAGCATGTGGTAGAAAAAACAAAACAGTCCTCGACTGAATCAGCTAGAACAGATTCAACATATGTCCCGCCACAAGACATTGCAGTAAAGTACATAACACAGGTATGAATGCGCAACTAGGATCGAGACTGGTGAAAAGGCGTCGGGCAAACAGGCTCTTAGTTTGTACACAAAACTAGTCATAGATTAGCTCCCATTGATTCTGACAAGATTTTATTATGATTTAAACGCAGGATCCACTTTTAACAAAGAACATTAGGAGTCTCAAAGCTGCGATCTATAGTACAGATTTGGAATATTGTTATCGCCACTAATCATGGATTAATTACATTTAAATCATATAGATTTATTTCCCTTCAAATGAACAGCCAGAAATCAGCAGCATCAGAAACATTTGAATCAGAAAACATGAATCAGAAAACATTGAATCCGGTGGAGAAAGTAACCAGTAAAAAAAACCCTCATCCTGGGCTGTTGCAGGCAAGGAAAAAGATTAGCAGAGTGACCCAGCAATCAAAAATAAAATTCCAAGCACATATGAAAAAAGTGCTAGAGCCGCACCATTTGTTTCAATGCGGCTATAAAAAAAACACCTGAAACAAGTTGATTCAAAGGCTACAACCACCAAAGTCCGTTTGTGAATATTTGACGAAAACAGGTGTGGCAGTTTTGGCGTCATTGCTGCTACTGGGGCGTTATTAAGGTTATAAAATATATAAAACAACGCTGGCAAAACAGAGCCCAAACAATCTCCACCGCTAATACAGAAGCCGAACACAAAGTATGCCAGAACCACCACAACAAAAGATCATTTTGATCATTATAATTGCAATAATACTTTATTAATACTGCAATCCTAAACATACGGGATTGGTTTTTAATTATTATAAATGAATTGTTTCTTTGATAAAAATAGATCATTGACAGATTATTATCTGTTAAAAATAAAGGATCATAAATAAAGGACATGGAGTCTATAAAAAGACATTTCCCTAGACCAAATTTGTAATCAATGGCGGTTGCTTACGATGTAAGAACTTCATTAAGATCTATGCGACCAATCGCGCCCGAGGTACGGCTGAGCAAACATCCTCAGCGATGACGCGTTTTTTTGAGGCGTGTGTGTACTATATTAACATCTGCTGTTTAAACAAAAAAAACAAAGATTGGATTTTTTTTGATAATTATAAGGATAACTTGAAATAGACTGGTTGTACTTAGAGGATGAACTTAATTAAGCAATCTGAGGGACTTGAGTAAAGAACTGAGGCATGACTTGAGTAAGAACTTAGAATGACTTGGGTGACTTGAGGATTACTTAAGTAAGAACCATAAAGTGACTAGAGTAAGAACTGAGGAGACTTGAGGACGACTTGAGTAAGAACTTGGTAAGAACTTAGGAAGTGCCTTGGGGTGACTTAAGTTAAGAAACTTAGAAATGACTTGAATGTGTGACTGCGTGGGGTGGGGGTGGGGGGGTGGGTGTGGGTGGGGGGGTTTGGGGGTTGTGGGGTATAGGTTGCATGCATGGGGTGGGGTGTGGCAAACTTCCTAGTTACGAGCACCACTACATCCTGTTAGACCATGCTGCTAAATTGGACGTTCACACTAACGGCTATTTATAAAGCAGTCAGCAAGTATGCTGGAGGGTTTTACTGCAGCCCTCTTGCTGTTAAAATAGGAGGAGGGACGTTCACCATACATGAACGGCTATTTATAGCAAGGCGATTTACCACAGTCCCTCTTGCTGCTAAAAAAGGCTTCCACACATGAAACGGCTATTTATAGTAGCAGTCCAGCATGCCTAATGTTACCCAGTCCTCTTGCTGCTAAAATAGGACGTCACACATGAACGGCTATTTAAATAGCAAGGCTGACTTCACACAAGTCGCCTCCACAACAAAGAGTATCATTTATAACTTTCCTCTCACATCAAAAAGTATTTATACCGCACCCCCCTAAACTTGCCATGTCTCAGTTGTTTTGATCTTTTAAACATTGTTGCGACTTTTCCAGCAGTGACCCATTATCAAAGCATAATGGTTATGTTTTTCTTTCGCTAAGTTTTTTAGTAAAAGAACACATCTTGTAGAAATGAATCATTTTCCACCAACCGTCAAAAGCTTATCAAAGCCATCAACATCTCATTCAGTAATATGCCCAAATCTCTTTCTAATCTCTTCTTGAACAACAGCTTTTAAAGGTAGTAGTGTAGTTCGTCAATGGTTGGTTCTTGTTTTTCTTTCTCCCCACCTTCCAAAAAAAGAGCAATACTGCTCTTTTTGGCTTACCAAGTAAAAAACAGCGCCCACCTGATTTTCCTTTTGTTTAGATACTCCGCCCATAAGACTGAGTATTTGCATATGATCATCCATAACAAGAAAGTTGTACCTCTGTGGAACAAAGTCACGTCCGTCTCCGTTGGAAGACATGACCAAAACTGTTGCAGCATACAACCGCCGTGTAGCAGCTTGATCCTTTCCTGATTGCACCATAATTTGCAAGTTAACCTGGTCAGTGCAGCTGTCGCAAGCCCGCCTTATGGTAGTTTACAGTCATCTAATTCAGGGTATTACCATGGACCCGCTGTTCTATTGTTGCCTGACACCGCCTAGATACGCCTGAGCCACAATCCATCCACGACCCCGTAATTAAGTCTAGCACTGTGGTTCAGTCCAAGCCATACATAATTTCAGATTTAAGCAGGGAATTTTCACTCACAAAATTAAACAAAAACTGAAATCTGAAAAGTTTAGTAAATTAGTAATAAAAACGATAACCCTACACAGTAATGTTTGTTTTGTAGATAATCGTTATTTTTTGGTATTGAATCTTACTTGTTAGAGAACTAATAAATGCCGCTTCTAGGGCCCTCTTTCGCACCGAAAACTTTTTTGAGGGAAAGTGAGGTTAGAAGCGGCATTTATTAGTTTCTCTCATGAATCACCGGAAATATGTCAGAAGTTAATGATGTTCGCATAGATCTGGTTATAAGTCTGATTAACATTTCACTAGTTACATTAATTTATTAAAAAAAGAGCAGTTCAACGGGACCGTCCTTTCTGGAAATTTTAATAACATTTTTATTAAAAGACAAACAATACATATCAGAATCAAAAACAGTAGTAAGCCGAGGTAAAAACGCATTATGCTAACAATTTGGATAATAATTGACAATATAAAAATGATAACTTGTCATCCAAATTGATGATCAAATTTTTATGAAACCCTATTGCTGAAATCCAGGGCAAAACCATCTCATACAGTTTCACAACAAAAAAAAAGATGGAATTAAAAAGAGAACAGAAGCGTGAACAAACATTAGAAAATATTGAAGCGAAATCTACACGAACAAGACATTCCTAAACTAGAGAAGTTAAAAATGGAACTACAATAAATCAGGGATCATAGAATCCAAGTTGTGCAGTGCGTTCATAAGGGTCCCTTGGTTGAACCAGCAAAAGATTTAACACGTATTTCTGTAATCTTGAAAAACGAATATTATTGGATAAATCAATCCCTTTACTTATAGAGGAAGGGAAGACGGGTCCAGTCATTTCAGACCAAACAGCTTCTTCTGAAACAAAACATTTTTAACGAAAATCTATATAGCTTGAGAGATGGGCCAGATATTAACATCCCGACGAATTTCCGGTGCACAGTGTTGTCTGGATACAGAAAGTGAATCAATAGAGGTTTCGATTACACTTGAAGAGGCTTCCATTGCTTTAAAAAAACATAAAAATTAAAAAGCCCTGGGCCTGATGTGTTTACTGTAGAATCCTAAAATTTTTCTTGCAGTGATAGGGGGGTTACCTTGTGTGCGCTCAATTAACGAGGGATTCACCAAAGGTCAAACGATCCATTACCCAGCGACCGAAGGAATATAACATGTATTCCCCAAAATGCTAAACCACAAAGATTCATTAAAACTGGCGACCCCATCTCCTTATTGAACACCACTTACAAAGTTGCATCTGCCTGCGATATAGCTAACCGCCTTAAGAGTATGCTTCCAAACATCATACACGAAAGTCAAAAAAGGATTTCTAGAAGGGAAGATATAAGGGCGAATATTGATATATGATGTGCTTTTGTAGACCGAAAAAAAAATATCCTGGAAATGTTCCTTCTAACTGACTTTGAAAGGCTTGATAGTGTCTCTAGTCATTCCTACATAAATTTTTGAATTCTTTAAAGTTTGGACCAGACATCATTAAATGGATAAAACATTCTACACCCAAACTTCTACTTGTAATCTGTAAAAGGTCATACTCCTCATGGTTCTCAATGGAGAGAGGGTCAGCCAAGGAATCCGCCTCTCTCCTTATTTATATCTAATTTGTGCATAGATCTTGTCACGCTGATGAATCCGCTCCAATGAACTTATTAAAGGAATTAAAAATTAATAACAAAATATTCTCTATCGCCGTTTGCCCACGACACTAAAAGCTTGTGTTTTGGGACGGTTTCAGAAAGTCATTAACGAGGCAGTATCTATCCTCATTAAATTATGTCACAAATTTCTGGTTTGAAATCAATTTTGGCAAATTCATCAAGTTGTGTGGTTGGGGAGTAAAAAAACCTCCTATTAGATACATGAGGGATAAAAATTTTGTCTGGGATCCTGGCACTTTCAAAATTCTTGGCCTTAACTTTTCCACTAAGCAATGAATACCATTTGTACAAATCAATTATGATGAAAAACTTTTTGAGATAGAAGGCTGCTTCGCTCTTTTGGAAAAAAAGAAATATTACCCCTTTTGTAAAATATTAATAATTAAAGCTTGGCGTTTAGTAAAATTGGTCCATTTCTATTGAAGAAAAGAAACACTCGAAAGTGCGGGGAGACCAGAGAACACTGTCTTCACCTGCCTTTAGAGCAGTCCTGTACCACCCTGGAGGCCTGCGCTGTGTTTGACGATGGGTACAGGCACGCGCAGGACACTCCATTAAAGATATCAAGGGACCAAACTGGCTCCTGAACCGAGTAAATTAACTACATGATGCAGCTCATAACAGCCTTAAAGTAGCATCCCCATGGGAGTACCAGCCCGTATATTCATGACTGCATAGCCCACCGGGGGGCGGGGGGGGGGGGGGGGGGGAAAAAAAAGGGGGGGGGGCTAAAAACACCCACCCTCCACGCCGAGCACACCCCACACAGACCCAACACCCCTGCCCACGAGGACAGAGAAGACGGTGCCACACCAGATCACAGCCAAGCTTTCTTCGCCATAAAATCGGTCTAGGGCCTCCCAAAGAGAATCCAAGTTGTAGTCTTTCCCACTTTCAACAGGACTTTCCCTGTGGTCAGTGGTCTTTCCTCACTGTGTCACTGGACTTTCTCCAGGTCAGCCTAGTTAAGGCAAAGAAGAAAAAGAAACACCCGAAAAGGTGCTGGAGGACCCCAGAGGCGAATTTTTACCAGACCCTCCAGAGGATTTTCATTGATGCATAGAAAAGGAATTGTACACATTTTTTATGGAATGGTACGAAAAAGTAAAATTAAAAAAATCTGATGTTCAAAACAGTACTGAAAACAAGGGGGACTCAGAATGTGAATGTTAGAAATTTTTATCTCTGCTATATGTAAATAAGTTGGTTGAAAGAATAATTGCGAGTCTGACTGGAGGGAAGTTTACTATTAATAATGTACCCTAACCTGGGCATTATAGGTAATCTTGGAGCAGAATTTTCAAATGCTGTTATGAAAAGTCATTAATAATCCTTTCTGGAAAGATTTATAAAGCACTATAAGAAATCAAGTTCCAGATGCTGCCCCATCTCTGTCATGATTTTATGGTTGAATGTATTCACATTACAATATCATATTTTGAGACAGAAGGGTGATTTTTGTACAAAAATGGAGTGATTATGGTATTTTCCTTGTGAAGCCAACTGTTGAATGAAAATGGCAATTGGATAACATACAAAGAATTCTGCAAAAAATATCAAGGTATTAAACCAATTATCCTCTGTATATGAAGGCATTTTTAAATGCAATCGTACCTATTTTCAAAAACACCAGAATATCATTAACTTCCAGATAACATAAGCCCCGAGACCCAAAAGCCAGGTTTTATATTAAAATAGGAACAAATTTGTTCAAAACATTCTAATGGAAATAAGCTTCCCCCCCCCCCCCCCCCCCCCCCCCCCCTCCCCCCCCCCCCCCCCCCCCCCCCCCCCCCCCCCCCCCCAACTGCGATCCATAAATGGAATAAGTCTTTTTGAAAATCTTAATTGGAAAACCATCTTCTCTCACTGCTATAAAGGCATCTACAGATGTGCACTTAGATGGTATTCAATGCAGACTTTTGGCACAGATTGCTCCCCCAACACAGAGTATTTATTTCCATGTAAATTATGAATCCTTCCCTATTCTGTAACTTCTTGAAGTCGATGGCAGGCCATTGATCATAAGCTTTTGACTGCATTATTGGTACCAGAGGTTCTGGAAAATCTGCAAAGTCTATTAAAAAAATAAATGTTTAGCCCTGCGACAACTTCATTATTGACAAGGATTGTTTTTATTGGTACCACCAAACACGTGTGAAAATGATAAAGCTATTGAGTTGTTCGGCTCTTTGCCACGTTTTACATTTACAAAAATGCAAATTACAAAATTCCGCTCCTGACCTACATGCCTTTCTCGCAGTATTAGGACACAGATTCAAACATGAAAAATATTTAGCTTTCGAATCAATAGTATAGGACAATATTGAGAAAATTGGTTGCCCTATTACCCAATTGTATCTTAGCTTCTTCTTCTACTCTTCCTTTCCTAAAACACGGTTCACTCAAAAAACGAGTAGGTCACCAGCGCGCATTTTAAAAAGTAAAAATAAAATAGCATAAAACAGTGCGACACAGACTGTTTTGGCCCTGGAGCAAAATTTGCAACAAGGGTCGAACTCGATATACAAGAAGTTTAAAAATGCCAAACTCAGCCCCAGGCATAGTACAACATCTGGGGAGTAAAAATATAAACTCATCAATATGCAGATCTCAAAACTGTCGAATCAATTTGTTTGGTTGAATTGCATTGTGGCAGATCCTTGATGGGGGGGGTGGGGGGGGGGGGCAAAACCCGCAGTGAGTTTTCCACAGCCAACAGAACTTGAGATAAAAAGAATGTAAGTGGCTGTCAATATTTGATGCAGGTAAGGTATAACCATTGACCGCCACTCCCTGGTGCTACTTTTATTCAATAACTAGTTGTTCCATTTGGAAATATCAATTACTTTAAGCTCTGCATTTGAAAAAGATGTAAAGTTTGGATAAAAGTTCTCTCCTCTTCTAAGGTTTCCATTCCTAACTTTCCTCATGTTCTTCCTAGAATTCCCCCTTTTCTTCTGATGTGGTTCCTGTTAACGAACCGTGCTGCTCTCTTCTGAATCCTTTTCGAGTTAATCAATATCTGCCTTAGATGTTAAGGATCCAAACTGAGCAACCATATTCCAGTAATGTCCTAACCAGTGTTTTGTAGCAGCGTATTTAACATTTGGGGCAGTCATTGATATCCTGAATAAGAAAGCTAAGATGTTATTTGCTTTCTTACATACTATATTGTAATGTTTCTTTCCAATTCAGACGACTATCTATAATCACGCCTAAATATTTGCAGCAATTAGTTTCTTAAGAATAGTTAGTATAAATAGAATAAATCTGATCAATTGGTGAGCGTTTGTTTTACATATACGCAACACTTGGCACTTTTTGGGATGAAAATTCCATTTTCCAATGTTTCTTTCCCCACTCTTGTAAAGCGTTTAGATCTTCTTGAAGAATGCGTGTATCATTCTTGCTTCAAATTTGTTCTGTTCTATAAACTAAACGTCCTCATGCAAAACAGCTATAGTAGTTCCAGGAGAGAGATTCTACTTATGTCATTTAATAAAATAAGAAAACAAGGGCCCCAGAACAGTTCACTGTGGTAACAACCTGACCACGAACTGGTTACAATGGGATGACGACCCTCCACAACACTTTCTGCGTTCTCCGCAACGAGGAATGATCTAGCCCTTTTAGCAAAGAACCGCCAATGCCAATGTGTTTCTAATTAAGCAGCAGGGACAGGCCCCTCATGGTCACCTTATCAAAGGCTTAGAAAAGTCTAATAAAATTTGCTCTAATTGCTGGTCTGTTTTGTTAGACAGTTTTTTAAAATCAATTGAGAGTTGTTATATGTTGAGTCTCACCAACTCCTGCGCTGTCTAAAACATGCTGGGCGTTATTTTAAGAAGTCATATTTGTCAGATGGTCCATTATGTACTATAATATTATGTGTTCAAGTAGTTTTTAGCTGATATAGATGTAAGAGGAAACAAGGTCTATAGTTTCTCTGCTTTTTTGTTTGTCACCCTTTTTGAATAAGGGAACAATGCTCGCATCTCGCCACTCATCGGTAATTATCCCGGTCCCCAGTGAAGCTTGTAAAGTAGTTGGATAACCTCACTCAATTCATTGGCCACATAATTTTAAGAGCTTGCCAGGAACGCCATCGGGACCAGAAGCTTTGTTTCATTTGATGTTGGTCAGTAACTTAAATACTCCCGCTTGGTTTACTTTGATGTTATGCATTTCAGGGAGTTATCATCAATCTTTTAGTCTAACATTAAATAAAGGTGGGATTTGAGAAAACTGAACAAAACTGCTTGTTTAGTAAGTTTGCTTTCCCTCAGCCGTCCTGTATTAGGTTATTCTGGTTGTTTTCTCAGTCTGGAATCCCAATGTTTGTCCTGTCTCTATCACCTTACGTTAGACCATAATTTCTTATTGGATGATCACCTCTGGAAATCATTGAATAAACATAATTGGAGTGAGCAAGCCTACATTCTCTCTGACACCTTCCTTAAAGGTTAATACCTTAACATAATCTTTTCTGTATTTAGGAATGTAGTTTCAATTTCCTAAAGAAACGATGTTCCCTTCTCACAAACGTTAAGATTTTGTAGTACTCCATGGCTGGTGTTCCTGCTTGAAGTTATATTAGTTAGGTATGTTGTCATCCATAATAAATTCCAGTAGTTTTTATACACTTCCAGAAGGACACGAGACAATAATCTTTAACACTATGGGACCTAAAAAAAAGACCGACTGAAATCATGAGTATCCTGCGCAATTTTGTAAAATCTGCTTGGTTTCCAGAGTCTGGATGGTACGTTAGGGGGTTTTCTTCCGAACTATGGGTTAGAAAGCTGCTCGCTAAGAGAATTAGTCATGATCACCAGGCCTGCAATTAATTCCTGATTGCTAAACGCCTGACAATTGGTAAAAATAATCCAGATGCCTTACCACGAGTTTGGTTGCTTCACGACTGCACCAATTCCAAGGTCTTTGGTGGCATCAAAAAACTTAGTATTATATTTTACTGTATTATTACCAAGTAATGGCATCTTCAACCCAATCAATATCCTGGGTAAGTTAAAGTCTCCACCAATCCATAAAATTGCCCTTCCTATTGGCCAAAACAATGTTAGAAATGTCTCTCTGCAGATAGACCGAACATACCTTTTCATCTGAATCTGAAGGTCTGTAAACTGATCCAACAATGACAGTCTCTATTCTTAAATTAATCCTACAAAATAAACTTTCACTAGTTTATGCCTGATATAAAAACTCACTGCTAAGTTCTTCCTAATGGCAATCAAGACTCCCCCACCGTACCCCACCTCTTTTTCCAAGTCTGTCCTTACTATAAATATCAAAATCCACCATTAAAGTTCACTGCTGGATGTTTCCAGTTTCTAGCGAAGTTTCTGTTTCCAATTACAAACTCAATGTTTTTCGGTGACTAATTACTGAGGGCGGCGGGGCGTGAAGAGCTTGAAAATTTACGACTATGCATTTAAGTTTATCTTTTTCTCTTAATGTTTGGGGTTCAGTTGCACTTTAATATTTTGGATTTTAATCAGTTTTAGAATCAAAGGGTGGATACAAACTTAGGACAAAATTTCAGGTTTTCTTTGGGGATCGGTCTGGTAGATAGGGTCAAAAACGGTTGCTTTTCTGACTGCAGTCTTCAATAGAATCTTCAAAAAGTCCTCGAACTAAAGTTTGAAGCCCGCCGGTAAAACTAGTCCAAGATATATCACTATTGCATAATGCCTCAATAAACTGCTGAATTCATACATTTAGTGATACCATGATTACAGACTCACAGGCAACTGCTTTATGTTTCCATGTTACTCATCAAATTGCAAACATCCGCATGGATATTTATTACTTAGGTGGAACGGACCAGATTAAGTTCTATGTCTCCCGAAGCAAAATAAGGCTTAAAAGCCATGATTTAACTCCCTATGTCTAACTCTTTTAAATCAAACAATCCTTATCACTGTACTATTTCTGATGTTAATTTGAAACAGGGGTTCAAATCTGGGCCTAGTAATAGTACCGTGAGAACAGTACTCGGCACAGGTGCACACAGGAGACGAACATGGGTTCAGTTGCACAAAGTTTTAAAACTGCAAAAATGAACTAAGGCGTCTACATCTACATCTAAAATTTCAAAATTAAACTGAGTGCTAGGGATATTGTTGTTTCCCTGTCACATGTGAAAACAGCAAGGAAAATAGAAAACTTTAACGAAGCCGAGAACAACACGCCGGTAGCCATCTTGAAAGCCAATAAAAAAAAAAGCTCCATTTGTGAAGTGTGAGCACCTACATGTATTGAAGTTATAACTTACCTTTTCTCATGTTTATTTAACAATTGTGAACTGGCCCTGTTTTAGATACTATGGTAAAAGAATTTGAGTGCATTTACCATGTAATGATGTCCCGCTCCTGTCCCCAATGACCATGCCACATTTGATTGTACTGCGTTCCTTACACCACATGCCGTGTTTTATGTACGTGCTTAAAATTACACATGTGTGTGTTTCGGGTGTGGTAAGTGTGTGTGTGTGTAAGCGTGTTTGTATTTGGTGAGTGGTGTGTGAGTGCACACATCATAGAAGGTCATTTGGTGTCATTATTAGAAGAATGTCACGGTTGAATGTTTGATGTATCATGTCTTTATTCTTTTTGAGGTTTTGTTTTTATTTTAGAACTATTGAATTACTATACATAGCTCTTTGGTATCATATAAAGCCTATGTAAACTATGTTATAAAATCAACTTTGCCTCACAGAAATGATGATAGCATTTACTGATTCATCAGATGCTGGTTGCTAAATAGTCATAGTGCAGCATTGTCAAATCCATGCTTGATTATCAAAGTGGCTGTTCCAATGCTGTTATCTGGAATAGGTACCTTTATTTTAATTATCACCTTTACTTCATTGTATTCCTTTCTAATGATATGTGACAGATTTGTGCTTGCATTTGTCTTGTAAAAACGAAAATTGTATTCAATAAAAAAAACAAAAAAAGAAACAGTCAAGGTGACACCACCTGGTCCAGATGCATTCCCATTTTTGTTTGCATGATAGCACCTAAAAATTTCAATATGACAATTTCCCTATCCATTTGGACATTAAACAAATCAGTCAAGTATCCAGGTACAGAGAAAAATGCTGGTACATCTTCAACCACCTCCAGATTAAATTCAGAGTCACCACTGATTGTTCTACAATCGAACGAATCCTTAAGTTAACTCATACCATGCCACGAGGTGAGACACCGCTAAACAACAAAACATAGGCGAGTCCCAACATACAATGCATGAGGTGAGACACCGCTAACAACAAACCATAGGCGAGTCTCTTCATACCCACAGCTGTCCGGCCGAGATAAAATCGCGCTGTTAGTTTCCTACTGCCTGCCCGGCAGACGATAAGCAGCTAACGGACTCAACGGCAGACGATAAGCAGACTACGTGACTCACTGCAGACGATAAGCAGGCTACGTGACTCACGGCAGAAGATAAGCAGGCTACGTGACTCCGGCAGACGATAAGCAGGCCACGTGACTCACGCAGACATCAGCAGGCTACGTGACTCACGGCAACGTAAGCAGCCACGAGGCTCACGGCAGACGAGTAAAGCAGGCACGTGACTCACGGCAGACGATAAGCAGTCTACGTGACCTCACTGCAGCGCCCCGATGTAACCACAGGCTGTGCACATGGGAGAGCATGTGTTCTCATGCTGTGCTGTTCCAGTTGTGCTTTACGGATTGTTATTCTTTATCACTCCATAAGTTGATATAATTAACTGTGTGGCGTGGATTTTGGTGTGTTGCGATTCTTTTTGGGGGGTGGCTGGGATACAACTTTTCGGTTCATCACGCGTCTTGAGGGATTT